>DF244333.1:2573-28207 GCA_000507305.1 Breviolum minutum Mf 1.05b.01 | reverse complement strand
AGCCCATTCCGTAGCACTGAGAACTTGAAAGCAAAAAATACAAAAACGTTTCCCCGGTTTTGGGGCCGTAGGCATTTACATGTACATATACCAGTAGATCCGCACGAGGCGGTGGCGGAAGTTTCAAGAATAGGAAACGTATAGGAGAAATTGGTTGTTGTGAATCACGGATGACAAAGCGAAAACACTGATGGATCTGACCAACTGCCGAACTGTCTAAATGATTAACTGACTAACTGGCTAGTTAGTTAGTTAGTTAGTTCGTTACTTAGTTAGTTAGTTAGCTAGCTAGCTAGCTAGTTAGTTTGTGTGAGTGAGTTAGTTAGTTAGTTAGCTAGCTAGCTAGCTAGCTAGTTAGTTTGTGTGAGTTAGTTAGTTAGCTAGCTAGTTAGTTAGTTAGTTAGTTAGTTCGCTAGTTAGTTTGTGTGAGTTAGTCAGTTAGTTAGTTAGTCAGTTAGTTAGTTAGTTAGTTAGTTAGTTAATTAGTTTGCTAGTTAGTTTGCCGAAATAATAGTTAGTTAGTTAGTAAGTTAGTTAGTTAGTTAGCTAGCTAGCTAGCTAGTTAGTTTGTGTGAGTGAGTGAGTTAGTTAGTTAGTTAGCAAGCTAGTTAGTTAGTTAGTTAGTTAGTTAGTTACTTCGTTCGCTAGTTAGTTTGTGTGAGTGAGTTAGTTAGTTAGTTAGTTAGTTGGTTAGTTAGTTAGTTAGTTAGTTTGCTAGTTAGTTTGTGTGAGTTAGTTTGTTAGTTAGTTAGTTAGTTAGTTAACCAGTGAGTTAACAAATCACGTAGTTAGTTAGTAAGAAATTAGGAAACTAATTAGTTAGTTAATTCCTCAGTTAGAAACCTTTTGGAATGCTGCAAAACACAGGTGTTTTGTACATTTTGACTTAGAAATGTGCTTCGCGCCACAGCAGCGTGCAATTTTTCGACATCAAACCTTCAAAAAGTGGTCCGAACCCGTCAGTTTTTTTAACATTTTGACTTCAAAATGTGCTTCGCGCCACAGCCGCGTGCCATTTTGCAACATCCAAACTTCAAAAAGTGCCCCGACACCGTCAGTTTTTTAGCATTTTCACTTCCAAATGTGCTTTTCGCCACAGCGGCGTGCCATTTTTCACCTGCCTGCTGAACAGCTACCTCCGCACCCGCCGCTTTAGCGAGCCTACTTTTCGAACATCGGGAACCACGAATCATTGAGAAAACGCAGCGATTCGCGACGTCCCTAACATTTTTCGCACGTGTACCTTCTTTCTAGTGACTCTACACGCGTGTGGATCTTCTTTCTGCGGACTTGACATCTCTACTCTGCTTGACACCTCTACTCTGCTTTTCAACTCTGCATATTGTCGGAAGTTAGACTTTTAAACTTCCTTCGACAAATACATACACATATACGTATACATAATTATACGATTTCCATATGTATAGGTAAGTTTTTTGGTATTTTCACAGGTCTTCCTCCATCATTTTTCCCGCGCAGGAGTATAAGGCGGCCTTTCAGGCTTTGCCAAGGGAATTGGTGACCCGATATGCCATGTTTCGTCAAATTTTTGGAGTTGGATGGTCACTTCAGATTTGGCAGGTGATCAAGGTGGCAATGGAACTAGCACAAGAAGCTGTTAACAGTTGCTTGGAGCAGAAATGGGTTTTCTTCGGGGTGTTTTGATGATTTTTATCCAAGCATTTGTCCAAAGGTAGTGACATGCTGGACCGTGATTGGCTCTCTAATGGGGCGGGCCTGGATCGACTGCTTGGAAAGGGAGAATCTCTACAGGCGCTTTCATGACCCCTTTGGAATGATGTCAGTTGAGACACTTTTTTTGCCACTTGAGCCACTCCCACGTGTCAGCAACAATGGATGTCAGGCGGATAAGATTTGTCTATTGGCAAAGGCATGCCAACGCCAGCTCTCTTCCTATCCATCTTTGGTGCGTGTTAGAGCACCTGCCAAGGCGCTCGATCGCAGAGCCTGAAGGTTTTTTGCTCATTTTTTTGGAGGAAAGTGCCTTCGTTTAAGGTGTTTGGAGATATCCATGGACAACTTCGAGATGTCCTGTTGCTCTTTGGGCTTTTTGGACTCTTGTCATTTTGAATTTGCTTGTGGTGCCAGACGCATTTTGGATCATTTTGGCAGTAAAGCATATCAGGAAGAGTAGCTGAGTAGCCCTCAATCAAATGCAGAGTGCACACACCTAAGGAAAGCCTTACCACTGCCGCTTTGAAGAATGGTTGGCAAGTGAATTCAACAGTTTTGGTATCCACAACCAATGTTGAGCCTGCCAGACTCAACCATAGGAACTTCAGAAACTTGCAACTCAGGCGGTGGTGACATTCAGACAACATCTTATGCCACTCAGCCACCAGATTAGCCTGTCGAGCCTTCAAAATGTGCAACAAATGGTTTGATCGACGCATTGCGTCATTGGCAGATAGTTGTTTTTTCGATTTTTTTCGTATGATTTTGTTGCAAAAGCCAGGTGTTTAATGGAGACTTTGTGGACCGTGGTGAGCATCAGTCATGGCCTTAAAGCTTTTGGCAACAAAGTAACAAAGCCTTAACCTTTGGAAACAAGTTTGGGTTTTGATCATGGCAAGGCTGGAAGTAGTGGTGCTGCTGTTCGCTTTGCACGTGGTTTATCCCATGCAGGTGCTATGTAGCTTTGTTGGTGCGAATCCATGGTGGTTTACCCCATGATTTTTCTGCACGTGGTTTAGGTGTATTTGGTCCGAGGGAACCATGAGTTCCGTGACATGAGTGAAAATATGGGCGAGCTCGGCTTCCTGTCCCTTTCTCAGATGCTGAGAGTTCAAGCTTCCGGTGGTCTTGAATCCAATGAACCTGAGGTTTCATTGTCAGTCACGTATGAAGAAAAGATGGAGATCAGCTCCTGTGCTTGCAAATGGCATGTCATGGCATATATCCATTGATGATGTTTGATGATTTTAATCTCATAGATTGGGGTGGGAGGAAAGGTTAGTGAAGGATCATGTGACATGTTGAATCACGTTGATACATCTTGTAACGCTTCGGGGGTGGTCATGGTCACTTAAACCAGAGCATGACAAGGTCTTTGATGCTGTGCATTCTGCCTTTGATTGGATGCCACTTGGGGCAGTCGTGGCTGGCAAGGCGCAACTGGGAAACACACCAGCTTGGTGGTGGTTACAACCAAAAACCACGTTGGAACACCAAAACACAGATTTTGTGTTCTGCAGGTCTTGGTGCTACATGGAGGTTTAGGCGGTTGACGACTTCAGATCCGCTGCGGATCTGTTTTCATGATCCAATGATCATTGTCAGGTGATGGCACCTGGGGATTGCATGATTTGGAGCATGTGAAACGTCCCATGCAGGCGGGTTCCGCGTCCTCTAACTTTTGAAGCTACAATAAGACTATTGTTACACCATGATTCAACACCTAACCTAAATGTTAAAACGACTTGCCGCTTGCCTTTTCCATGATTTCCACTTTGTACAGGACTTTGATTGAAATCCCCAAACAGAATGAATGCTTCATGGATCATGGTCAAGGAGCTTGATTGTGATCATGCTCTCAATGCACTATGGTCCGACCCAAGTGTTCGTTTCTGAGTTTTCAACACCTTCTGCAGAAAGCGATGTGTACTTTATCACGACAACCATGGCTGTTCGCCCCCTGAGGACTCAGACAACACGATGTCTCGAGGTGTTCATTCCAACGAGGATTTTGTCCAATCAAATCTCGCCAGTGCTGGCCAATGTTTAAAGTCCACATGATGCCAGGAGAGAGGCGAGGGAGCAGGCATCCATCAATTTGGCCCGGACATCACGCAGTCCATTGGTTGCACGAATGTAAATATGCAATAAGTTGAAAAGGTTTCAGTGATAGTAAGCTTGCAGACTGCCTTTTGTTTGTTTTGTTTGTTGCTTTCTCATCACAGATGTATAAGCAATTGATTGTGGTTGAAAAGTCTTGCCAGCATTTGCGAAAAATTTACAGCCGCTCCAAAACGCTGGGAATCCAAGGGAGTTCTGCATGCGCGAGGGCATTGATCTTGTCATTCGCTCACATCAATTCGTGAGGCAAGGTTACAAGGCGCGTAACTGACAGAAACGGCATGGTTTTTGGTGACATCAACTCTACACTCAAAAAAATGAAGCCTATGTTCAACTGACATCCATTTGAAAAACAAAGGTGTTTAGATGTATATACAAACATATACCCTACTTTTTTTTTAATTCTATGCAAGTATATGAGCTATATATGATAATATATATATGTATTTATCGATGTTATATCGATGTTTTCTTGTTGCAAAAATCGCCATGATTGGCAGCTTCGGTAGGTGATGCATGGTGGCCATTTGATCACCCTTTTTTCTGCTCGCGCCTTGATCAATCAGATTCCTTTAAACGGGAAACATGGAGGACTGACAACCAACCCCTGCGGTTTGCCCCAAGATGACTTCAACTTTTTTCCAGAAAAATAGGTCAATCCAGGAGTGGTAGGACCTTGTTGGTAGGTCCTCAAACTTGATCATCCTCCTTATTTGAATGGGTGAGACTATGTGAGACTTCAATTGAAAGACTGTAGCCAGTTCCAGGTTTGGAAGTTGCAATGTGTGCAGTGATATTAGGATCAGGACCAAAGCTATAAACATTTGTCTTTATTCATTAGATGTACAGATATCTACAGCATATTATAGACTTATGACTCACTACCTGGCTTTTTCTTTGCAAGATAGTGAGGACTCCAACGGATTTTTTTCGCTCGGCTTTCAGGTAATTACCTCCTGGACGACGGTGAAGCCTCGCACAATGATGCAGCAATGATTCTGCTTGCGACCGATCTGAATGGTCACTTGAGAGCACATCCCAAACGTGTGGCTTTCATGCCTCATCCTGGACAGACGCCACCAAAGGAAAGCCCCTTGGCTGCACAAATTGCTTCACAATGACACCATGACTGAGGATTAAAAAAACAGAATCAGCATTTGTTGACCATCACCTTTAGACTCAGGTTGGTGGAAGAAGTTTTCGAAACTTGACAGAAATTAGACTGCTTGAGGGGGTGCTTTTCATCAAGACGTTAGCCTGGGAAACATGTTCCCAAGTGCTTGTAGATAATCTTGCCTATACCAACTATTGCCAAATTAGACAGCGCAGCTGCCAAAAGGTAGCTTAGTACCGTATTTGGCTCTACAAACCAATGGGAGCGGTGCCATTTGCTTTCTTTTTTTGGTTGGTGTACAGTCATTCTGCAGCTATGCTGGTTTTCTTCAGGGAAGAGTTTGCATCATGCTGGCACTTCCTTGCAACTGGTCAGAAGATCAGACGGAAAGGTCAGAGCAAGCCGAACGTGCCTCAGTTGAAGAAGTTGTGTTTTGGAGGAGATTGCTGTGCTTTATTGGTTTTAGATGGTTGGTTTTAGTAGTTCTAGTTGCATTTGGTGTTTCTATTTTGTCAATATGTTGATTTCAAGCATGTTTTGTGTTCACGCTTCCGGTTCCCGTTTGCAGCTGGCTTGGCTGGGTAAACCAGCACCATTGCTTTTGGGCGAGCTGAGGTCAAATTTAGTACTCATACTCGGAAATACTCTGGATCGTCATCTGGAACTGGATCACCATCCAGCTGCAGGCTTGGTTTTTGATCATTTGTGTGTCAGTCTCCAGTCTCGAGGATGATCACCGTTGTCATCCAGGTAGCGAAGCAGCATTGATTTGCTCCCCAAGACTAACTTGGATCCAAAAAAAGTTGGATGCTGCCTGTTTTGGGGGGGGGTTCATGTAGTGAGCTTTTAGTATTTTGCAGCGTATAATCACTTGATTGTCGTTGACTCGTTTGACTGATCTTGGAGCAAAGCATCAATTGCATTCAATTTCCACGGTGCCTTCGTTTATGGTTTTCTTGGAGCTCAGGTCGTGTTTCTAGAGAGGCACCGGTGGAAGACATAGAATGTCATTAGCTGTGACTTGACATTATGCGGTCCCTTCATATTACTTGAAAATCACCAGGAATTTGCCAGTGAAGATGTTCGTTCACTCCTTGGGGGTTTCTTGGCAAACCATATGGCACTGGGGTAGCCCCCTTGTCAGCTGTGCATTTGACCCGACGACTGAGGTGATCACATCCAGTTGTGGGACATGTGAAGATGGGTGGGACCACCTTAGAGTTCCCATGGGGTTTTTCAGACATTCCAACAGTTGCAGCTGGAAGCTTTTGTTGCAGGAACTTGCCCAATTCGACCCTGAAGTTCCGTACAGCAGGTCAGCTTTGCAATCGAAAAAGAGTTGTTGAGTCATACTGTTGGTGCTCCAAATTTTACATCCACCTGGGATGTATGACTCTTTGGAAATGGGATAAACTACCAGGAGAGACTTGCCTCATCAGCTGGCAAGGTGGCAGAAGTCGGTGCAACAGGCCCAACGATGTCAAGATTTGCCATTTAATCCTCCATCCCAACACTCCAACAGTAAAATTTGACATCTATTTTTTATATGTACATCTTTTTGTGGATGTTTCGTTTTGACATGTTTTCTGATGGCATTTGATCAATGTCTCAGATGTTGGACCCAGGGGTTCGTTGAGTGATGTTGGGTGGTTCATGTCGCAAATGTCGTTCCGTATCGGTTCAGGTCATCTAAAGGCTGGACCTATTGGCAGGATGTCCTGGCCTTAAGCTCATGGTGCTGCACCACCAAAGTATCAAGACCCAGGATGTGATAGGATATGATATGATGGGATATCATGTTTGCAAGTTTCAAGCCTCAAGCTGGTCAGGTTCCATTTCAAAGCCGCCAGGTTTGGACTTGGATTGGTGCCTTTGAGCCTACCTTCTACCCTCCTACAGTTAGAGCCCTGGAGTGGTGCCTGCGATGTTTCCCAAACAATATTTGCTGTATAGCTATTAGCTGTTGTTTTTTGAAGGCTCGGCCTGCAATTTCCAAGCTGGTACGTCAGGGAGCCCAATTTTGTTGCTTTAGAGATGTTGAAAGTTTGGACAAGATTTAGAACCTTCAAAACCTGATACCGTGGACCTTTGTGAAGGCGGTTGCAGATCCATTCCGCCGTTCCACTCAGGGTTGGTTGTGGCTTGTTTCCTTGTTTGTCCTTTTTTTGTTCCCATTTCCTTGGTTTTGTTCCCTTTTCCTTTTTGTTTGCTCTTTTCCTTCGTTTTGTTGCTCATCAACTCAGATGATGGGAAGGTGATGATTTATACCCAACAAATTGGACAAAACTGCAATTGGCACAAGGATTGCCTCCTTGTGCTGTGGCATGTCTTGTTGTTCTGTGGTGCCATTTCATCATTTGTGTTTGCATGCTAGCAGCTATTGAAAGCTCAAGACATGGCTGTTCCTATGAAAGGAAAGGATGGAATGGTGGTGGGAGAATGGAGTGTGGAGCCCCTCAGAAAAACAATCAACAACATAACATACACAAGCAGCCACACACCTTACAACAACAATGGAGACCCTTGGGCCCTCACACACAGTGGGATGTACCTTAAACTCAGCAGAGGTGAGGGCATCCCAAACCAAGCAGCATTTCACAAGCAATGGTCCCTCCTGATCTTTGTTCTCTTTCATTCTTCATCGACACCTCGATTTTGATGCAGGTCTCGTGTCGCCCGTGGATCCCTGGACACCAGTAACACCTGCTGGGGAAGGCCATCTTTCCATGAATTCCCATGTCTTTGATCCATCTTTTCTGCTTTGACAGGTCCGACCTACTCGCCGGACTTGTCGTCTCCGGTCAGACCGGAGCTCGCCCTTCAGCAAGGCTCCAACAAGCCGCTTCGATGGAAATTCAGTTCTTTCATTTCTTGCTGGACAGGTCCTGGTGTGCCTCAGGCCCCGCTCTCAGCGGTGTCCGTGACCGACGCCGAGAGCGAAGGCCCGACGACGCCTACCATAATTTTCTCAAAAATACAACGCAAATTTAGACACGCCGAAATTAAGTTTAAACGCGCCCAAAGCAGGCCGGGAAGAGGACGAAGAACGACCTGTCCAGAAGCAAGCAAGCAGGGAGGATAGAAAGGTATAGAGAAAGCGGGACTGCGCTCGCTACGATGAGTTTGAAGGTGGTGAGTATAAAGGCCGCTGTGGCAATGAACCTTGGATCAATGAGCGCTGTGGCACTGAAGCGCACGCGCCTGCGCTACCAGTCAGATCTTGCGAAGCTTACACCTCACCAAGAGACTATTGCAATAAATGGTGCCATACAGGTATATACATGGGGATGTGGCATCCAAACCTTGAATGATGACACCCGTGACTGCTCAGGGTGCAACGGCTGCCCCTTATGCGAGACCGTGGTTGTTGGCCCTCATCAGCATTCCTCGACCTTCTTTCGGGTCTACTTGACTAACTCATCTCTCAAGTGCCCTGAAACACAACTGGCTCAACGGCGATTTGGTTGATGATCGTTTCCAGGTCCCCAAGGCCCAAGGAGGTCCATGGTGAGGTCACTCAAGTTGTCGTGCAGCGAATTGAATCATCCGAGAAGCCTATGTTTGGGACGCTCAATGGTGCTGCAAGTGAGTAGTGACTGGTGTTGAGGCAGCGTCGTGGGCGTGAAACCTATGGTTTAGGACGCTCAATCGTTTCTCAATGTTGTATGGCCTTGGGAGTCATCGTTCCTAATTTCAGCTTGCTCCAGCGCCAACAGCGTTTATCAGATCACAATGCTGAGTATGCTGATGAGTGGCAGTAAATGTCAACGCAAGGATTGATGACAGAACGCAGCAGCATGGATCATCCCTAAGATCCTTGCGATTGCAAAAAACTGGCGGCCAGTGTTGAGGAGCATCACGACATGGGCCATCGTACATTTTATGTACGGGACATCAAATACAAAATATATATATATATATTTACAATTATATGCCGCATAGATTTGTTTCGATGTGAAAACGTTCCATAAAGTTTGACCGGCAAAGCCTGACGTTGGTGGGATCACCAGAGCTTTGCGTGTAGACAAGGATAGACCAGGTTGCATTATTTGTTTTTCATGGTGTTCCTTTTCGGTGACATGTTTCAGTTTTGAGCTCCATGAATCCCCAAAATTGTTGAAGGTCGCATTGCTACTGGACCTTGGGGAGCTGGAGCCTGGGCCTTATCGTCTGCCAAGTGATTGTTGTTTTGTCCATTTTGAGCACCAAAAACAACTTTCAGATTTGAAGGTTTGGTGGGGCAATACGCTCCAATACTTTGCAGTAGTGTGGATTGCTACGATGCTTCTTTGGCAGAAGGCCCCGAAAAAAATGGAAAAATCTGGAGCCATCATGACCCATCTGCATCTCACCAGCATCTCCTTGTAGCTTTGGTGGCAGGATGTGGTGGGACCACAACTGGACTACTATGCCTACGGAGCGCCAAATCAGTTTGGCCCACCGTTGGGTGGTTTTTGCGAGCAGTACCAGGTGCGAAGTCTGGGATCACTGGGGAATTTGGCGGAAAATTCTGGGATAATGATGGATAATGTCAATGTGGCACACAGATTGGACACAACTCATTGTTTGTAAGTGTTTGGCTCAGAAGCGAGACATGGTGATTTATCATGATTTATTTGTTTTTTGCACTGCACTGTTCCACATTGTTTGATAGACACAGTGGCGGGTCAGAACGGCAAAAGATCAGAAGCAGATAGAAAACCAGCCTCTTTGCAACTTCTCGTGTTTGCACATTTGAGTGCCGCCTGGTCCTCAGTGTTTGCTACGGTGTACTCTTCACAGACAATCGTTTACTTTTACATTTGTGGTTAGTCGCATGGTTGGAATAAACCACTGAGAATTTGTACACAATATACACGGCAGCTGCTTTGGACCAAGAGGGTTCAGTTCAATTTCAGAAGAGTGACCGGCAATGCAGCACTTTGAGCATAGCAAGCATATGATCATTCAAGACAACCCAAACTGATACAGAATCGCGCCAACGGGGGACAATAATGGTTTGCTTAGTGGATTGAATCTTAAGCCGCTAAAATTCCTTTTGTCAAAGACCTCCCAACCTTCAACTCAAACCCCCACCTGTATGTAGTTTCGCTCATCATCTATGAGCGATTCAAAGGCAATGGCAAGCTTCAGGGTAAAGCCCGTGTGGAAACCTGACGGTTTAGAGCGGGAGATCGAACTTCTGCCTAGAAGGAGAAGGACTGCTAGATCCAAGATTTGGAAATCAATTTGGTTGAAGCCTCAAAACCCTGGAGAGGGGGTTCTGCTGCCCAGTTATGTAGGGATTATATAGGTTTGCATTTTTTTGACGTGTTGTATAAGTTTTCCATTAGAAAGATCCCTAATTTACCAACCAGTCCGAGCCAGTACAAGTAGATTCTCACAACTTTGTTTTGAGCACTGCCCGATTGAAGTTGAATTTATAGGACATAAACCCCACAGCCACGCGCGGGCCACGCAGGCCAATCGTGCAGTTGGTGCTAATGAGCCTTGCATCAAGTCTCGTTTGGGCGGCGTCATTGGCAGCAATGGTGCCTACAGTGATGCTTGGGAGCGACTCTTCGTCGCTTGGTTTTTCTCTTCTTGAGGGTAGATGGTGGCATTGAGGCTAATGACAAAAACACGAAAGGTATAAAGGTGATGATGTAAGGTAAAAATAGCAATTGCAAGGTTGCAGGTATCTTGAGCATTTTTTGACTTAGTAGAATGTACTGATTTTGACTAATTCTTGGAGAAACAACAGAAGTTGCTGTGGAAACAACAGGTTACAACTTCGAAGTTCAAAGATGCCCCTTCGAGTTCTCCCGAAGTGCATCCCACAGTTGCGAGTTCCAAATCAACCGCCGAAGAAGCGCCTTGGGAAAGCAACAAACGTTGAGTTCTTGGGATGTTCTTGGCAATGGAGGGAGCAAAAGAAAAGATCTTTCATTTGCACTGTATGCAACGTTGCGTAAACCACTGAAATTGATATAATTGAGAAGTCAGCACGAAAATTACCCTTGCCGCCTATGATTTTGCCCACAAAGGAGAGTACCACAGACCATTTCAGAAGGGCGCCGCCTAGTAAAGATCGAGAGCTTAATGGATGTCTCACCGGCATGGTTTGATGATCAGCCAACAGAAAAATGACACCTCATGCTGGCTCCACATGGATCAAAATGATCAACTCAGCAAGCCAGATTGCTGAACTTATGAAAGAATTGAAGTTTGAGGAGGCAAGGGCAGGAGGCGCCATGTTCGAAAAAAGTTGTGCAGTGTGATGAGTTTTGAATGACTCTTTTGAATGCTTCTGTGATCAACCCTTCACAAGTGATGCAGCCTCTTGGCAAGGGGGAACACTCGGCCCCAAGGGCAAACGAAAGCTCAGGTTGACGACACTTGTCTATATCGTTTTTTATTTGTGATGATTTGATATGATGTGCGTATGTCAGATCAAGCTGTTGTGTTGAATCAATTCCCATGCTAGAGATATGCTGATACCCTGGCACAGCTCAGGAAGTGGGCTCAAAGAACGCCTCAGGATGATCATGAAGGCAGCCGGGTGGAGTTTTGGGGAGCTGATTCCAGGTCCAGGTGCCGCGGTGCCACGGTACCACGGTCATCCATGTCATGTTGCTGATCCAGGTGCCTATGGTCAAATCACAGAATATGGAGGGCAAATTGCCAGCAGCTCGACTGAAATAACGTGTGTTTTTTTTGATGTTGCTGCATTTCAGCACCGGTTTTGGATACATTTGCCCTCCACGGAATTAACATATCCCACCTTGGGAAACGGAGAACGATTTTCAGAAGTGCCTGGTATGGGATATGTTAGCCCAGGAGGGTACATGTTTACAGTCATTGTCCTATTAGTTGACTGCTTACAAGGATGGCTTCCCGATGTCTTCAGTGAAAGCCGCCCTTGTCTCAGCACAGTTTTTTGAGGTGCAGTTATGATCTCAGGTTATAAAGGTTAGAAGCAACCTCCTTGTTGATTGACTTGGTTGTGCAGGTACATAGCTTAGAATTAGAATGTTTTTAAGTAATTGTCATAGGATTTGTTGTTAAATGATGTTATCTACTTCTCCCGTTTTTCCTCTCTTTTCAGGTGTTTGGAAGGACCCTTTGGTCGCAGACGACCTGGCCATGCTTTTTGATGCTTTTTCATCCGACCTTGAGCAGGAGCTCATGACCCTTGATTGCCTTCAGATCCAGCTGATCTGCTGATATATATTTCAACTCCAAGCTGTTTTTCGGTGCATGTAAGTAGTATATGTTGGCGCTAGAACAACTACTTTTGGATGCAGCGAAATGTTTGGTGTTTCACTTGGATCTGGGGAATTGCAATGACCTTGGAGTTGAGAAGCAACAAAAAACACTCACTACAGAGAAGTCTTGGGAAATGGTGAGTTTTTAGGATCTAAAACGTTTATATACACCATATGTTGAAAGATTGTTGCCTTTTAGTTATATGAAGATGATATTGACAACTTGACAGTCTAGGCCTGTGGTCGTTTATGCTCCTCGGTTGCAACATTGCCTTGAGCCTGCCTTTGTCAATGTATTTTTCGAGTGGGGCCCTGTGCAATGCTCGTTTCACCCAAAGATTCACCCAAAACTTAGGCATTGAAGAAAGCTCTCGAGACAGCCAGCCTCCACCAGACAGCCATCGTTCTGGAAGCAATGGCCACAGCCCGTCACACCTTCGATGAGGCATACAAGGCCGGCCTGAATGAGAACTGCAGGCAAAGATGTTGTTGCGCAAATCAGATCACAATCAATCCATATCAACATAAAGTACTGATTTTTTCAGAGTCTTGTTTTGTTTTGCTATTTAATGCGTTTGTTTAACTGTTTCCATTTGTCTCCATTTGCATTTTTCAGTCCAGGTTGTGGGTGAGCTGGGTTCTTTACAATGTTTGGATGCTCCAGAAGATGAGGTGGCTGAATTTGGCTTTGCATTAGCCTTGGCCTCTCAACGAATCTCCAAGCAATGTTATCTACGTCTCAAGGAGGGCATGCAAAGCTTGCGCTCCATCCCTGGAATTCGTGTCCGCCTGCTGGCCTGGGCAGTCTCCGAGGCTGGGACAGAGCTGCCAGATATATTAGGAAAGCCTCCTGGAGAAGTGGAGCCCGACCTTGCGGAACACATTTGGTCTACCTGTTCCACCTTAGCATCCTCGCCTGGAAACCGAATCATCTCGGGTTGGCCGTTGCCCATTGTCGAAGTCCAGAACGTGCTTCCGGACATGCAATCTCTGATCAATCTTGCCAATTCCAATGATCTTTGGCGGCCATCAGCGCGTAGAGGTGGTATAGGAGAAGATGCAGGCAAACCAATGGAAGGTTTCCCATGGACAGCTCTTTTGAGTTCCCCTTCGCACAGATCAGATCCTTCTGCCCTAGCCTTTCGCCAATGGGTGGCGAATTCCTTCCAAGCTCCCTTGGCACATGTGGAGGCTGTCAGATTGATCCGCTATCGACAGGGAGAGGCTCCCAAGATGGCCCGCAGCGATGCACGAGCAGCAACAGACAATAGCCTTTGGCTCAGTGGCCAGCGCTTGGTGACAGTTATGCTGCAATTGAATGAGATCAGTTTACAAGATGGTGGTGAAACTTTTTTCCCCAACTTACAGGAAGGTGAAGGCATGAAAATCCCAGCTATTGGTGGAAGTGCCTTACTGTGGCCAACTGTGGATCGAAATGGCAATCCAACGGATCTCACAGATCGAATGGCGTTGCCATTGTCTACAGACACCGTGAAATATGTGGCACTGACGTGGTTAAGGGTTGGACCTGCACCAGGAGAGGAGGGAGGAGCTCCGGCTTAGAGAAAATATGCTGGGCCAAAGAAGCCGGAAAAAATAGGAGTGGAAAAAGGTACGGTAGCGTGGTAAAAGGTTTCAAAGCTTGATCAAAGGTCAAAACACAGACTTTGCTTGAAGAGGCCTGTTTTTTTTTAATCGTGTTTGTACGGTTTTTCCATGCTCTCTGCAAATTGTTTGGCAAATTTGGATTGTTTGTCGGTGAAACTCTGCACAAATTGACAACACTTGAGCTGAAAAACTGCTCAAAACTCCCTGACAAACTTCAGGTTTTGACCATGTTTTCTGGAGAAGATCTGGCAGGAAAGCTGATGGTGACAGCTTCATGTTCCGGTGAATATTTCTAGAATGTTTCAGTGAGGTGTTTTCGGAATCAAAACTTGAGAATTGGTGGCTTACAAAAGGCATCACTAGTAGATGGATGTTGATCCCTGCAGAGCAGGGCCCCGGGCGCACCTGGCACACTGGCACACAGGGCAAAGCCTTTGATGTCTCACTTCACATGTTGGGGCAGTTGCAGCCGCATTGAAAATTGGTGAGCTTCAGAAGTATGAGACTATGAGATGCGCAACGAAACGAGCTTTCCAACTTACATGCTGGCTACCACTTTCATTCATTTAGAAAACAGAGGAGCAAACCATTTGTTGATGTTGAGCTTGAATAGGCACAAGGATACGAGGACGTCGTCAAGAACTTGCCACTGATAGACTCCGCTCTAGGCCAGTTAAGATGCACATACGCTCTCCTTCGGTTTGCGTTGAAAAAAGAAGCCAGTTTCAGTCATCCTCAGGTGCAGAGGTGTCAGTGAAAGATTTGTATACGGCCCTCGCATGTTGCAGCAGTCCATGTCTCAGGATCTTGAGCATTATCATGGCTGGTCAACCTACCCCCCTAACGTACCTCCCAGAAATAAGGGTTTAATATGGTTTAATAAGGGCCAAGCCTTACTAAGAGAAACCAATGATTAATAAGCCCTCAATAAGGCCTTATTTCCGGGGGAGTAGGTTAGGGGGAGGTAGGTTGACCAGCCATAATATTAGAGGCCACCTGAGGCGCTGATTGATCCTGCTATACTGTTGAGCCAGTTGATGAATGACCCCCTGAGGATGTGATTCACACTGCAAGTATGTGGGCGCAAGCATCTCAGAAGTACCGGTGTCTCATACGGGCCTTTTATTACATTCTGGTAAATTAACATATCAATGGAAAAATGGACCCTTTGAAGATGTATTTCCTGTTGAAAATGGTTATATATATTTTTTTTTTTCCATTGCTACTGTTAGTTTTCCAGAGGGCATATTTTTAGTCCCATTGCATTGCTTTTGAGAGCCTTGGATGTGATTGCCTTCTCCGCCGCCGTTTGGCTGTATCAGAATCCTACAGATAGTTGGGCACATCATGCAGCCATAGGGGTGCTCCACTTGCAGTTGTACTTGCTTGATGTTGAATGAGCGGCTACGGCCTACATGTTTTGGTCTTCCCTTTTGCCAGTTTCCTGGCTGTTTTCAGGTACGTTGAAGAACTCCTTCATGCACCAGTTCTTCTTTGGCTGGTTGACTTTGGCTGCCACTTCCTGCCATGGACAGCTGACACCTGCGCAGCAGGAGGTTGGGGTGCCAGTTGTCCAGTTAGATTTGCGGTCAATGTAACAATGTTACCTCATGTCACAAGGTGGTAGACACAGCAAGACGAGAATCCATAAACGCCTCCAAGCGAGCTGAAGAAGAATTAGTAGCTCCTTGGCTTTTGCTTGCGATCTAAGAATGTATGTGGGAAACGCTGTATGGGCACCAGGAGATACAGGAGATATACACTATCGCGTTGATTTGTGATTTTGATGTCAGCCACACAACCCGACCATGGCAACCTGAGGCAGCATTTGCCTCCACTTCATTCCGTTGGGAATTGAAACTGCAAGGGGCTGGAGGGAGGCGCTTGGCTTCCCTGTCTTCAGCAGAGCTTCTGGAGAAGTTGAAAGCTAAAGACTCAGCAGATTTACCTAAAAACAACCAAAAAAGGATGACGCTGCAGTGAAAGCGAGAAAGACAAAAAATAAGGCAATCTCAGACAAATCCGCTTCGAACTGAGGTTGCTTTACAGAATTTGGAATGGGTCACCAACTTTGGCTTGGATGCGGATAGCTTGAAATCTCATCCTGGAGAAGCAGCGACTAATTGGCACAAGAATATGGCAGCTTTATGGATGTTTGTTTATGTTTGTGGGTTTTCATATGGATTCTCAATGATTCTTATGTGTGCCGTGAGAACTGCCAAAAAGCCGGCTGAAAACTTGTTGAAATTTGAGGCCTTTAGTATCAAGACCCTGGATGCCTTCGGAGGGCGTTTCCCCACCATGTGGGAGCTTAAAGCTTCCAATTCATCCATCGTGGCAAATGTCTCTCGTGATCAATGGGGAATCTTGGATCCAACGAGACGGTAGGTCCCATAGATTGCCCCCCCCCCATTCCTCAGCATGGGTCTCATTAAGGAGTGATGGAAGCAGCAGAAACGGGACTTTACCGTTTGCCTCCTTTCTCCAAGTTACAACCAACAGTACCAGAGGCTAAACAAAGACCCAGGCAGGGCTGATTTGTTTTTTTTACCCACCAAAGTTGGTTAGCTTAGCATTGAAGTTTTCACCAAAGGTACCTGGCAGGCAACACGAGACAGCTGGCCATGGGAGTACGACGTTCCTCGGTTGATAGGAAATTCCTGTTCAGAAAGCGGCCATGTTTGAACTTCCGCAACAAGGCTATGGTGCCATCAGTGCAGTCCTTCGCAATGATGTGGTTCGAAGCCGTGCCATCATTATTGGTAGTGATGCTTGGTCTGTGAGTGCTGCAGAAATCTTTTTGTTTAAGTAGATTTCTCGATACATGATTGTGGAGACAAATAGGACCTCAGCGGAAATTGTTTTTGAAACAGACTGTAGAGGTATCTAAAGTTCACGTTGGACAATCATTATGGTTTGCCATAGTTTACCCAGATTCACTTGCAAACCACCTCCTGGCTAAGGATAGTGGTGGTTGGGAGTCCGTTTGCAACAAGTCTGTGACTCCAGTTCACAAACCCAGCTGGTTTGCTAAGCTGGTTGAGGACCCACCAAGCTTCTAAAACCACCTCAGGCAATAGAACTGCACCTTTCAATTTGTTCTGCATCAACTTCCAGAAGGGGAAAAAATGATTCTTAAAAATGTGACATCTAAAGTTACGAATCATGTTGAATCTAAAATAGATCATAGGTGGTGGTTTCAAACATCAACTAGGATCAAATTCATCAAAACCTTCCCATGGTTGCAGGACATGAGTGCCTCGGCTTCATCTTTGGGTGGAAAAAATCATCGTTTTGGATGTCAAAATGCGGCCCTTGAACCAAGGTGTGAGTTGCCAACCTGTTGGAAGCACTCCTTTGGGTGTGGCAGATCTCAACCTACATAGTTTCCTTGCAAATAGTCAGACCTTTAAGAATGCCAGGGTCTCAAATTATCACCTGAAATTTTGCATTAAACAATTTCAGATACATGTTTCCAAACGGGATGTGACTCAATCAGAAGGTTGCCAATTTTTGTTACATCTTTGGGCCAAGGTCGGTGGTGGGTTGGCACGTCAAATCTACCAACTCTTGGATGAAGATGCCGATGTGAGGCCTTTAGAAGGTGTGGTTTTCATGTGTTTTCACAGCAGGTCGTGTGTTTGTTTCCCCCTGACATTGGAAGGAAACATGTATATGGAAGCAGCATTGCTTGGGGAGACGATGGTGAATGACACCAAGGTGGGTAACCTTGGGATTGTTGATGTAAAGGCCTGCAGCTTTTGGAAGTCAGGTCTTGGTGGGCAGCTTTCCTGGCCTTTTCGGCAGTGAGCTGGGGAAGGATTTAAGGAGAGATGAATGACTTGGATTGACTTGGCATTGGAACGTTAGTAGTAACACTCAACCTCAACGACTCAACAAACTTCAATTCCAGCCAGGAGTTTTTGCTTACGCCATGGTGTACCATTGGCATGGTCATTGAGCGATGGCCAGGAATGGACAAAGGAAGAGGAGAAGAGACTTGAATTCTTTCTGTTCAGCCTGTTTACTCACCAATATTCTCACATTTCACCATCTGTGTAGCTGTTTAAGCCCCTCATATTTCCCAATTTGCCTTTCTAAAATACTAGTAAGTAGTAGAATCTCATGGCTCGACGTGACCAAGGAAAATCGATTGGCTACCATGGGAGCCATTTGAATATTGGCACAGTGATGGTGAACGACTTTTAGATCCAGTCGCTGGATGGACTCATACTAATCAGCCCTCCCATGGTAGTGTTTCTTGGCTCCGATGAAGTTTTGAGAATCCTACATGTGAATGTTTAAAAGACCAGTGAGAAGAGCAAGCGAAATAAAAACGCAGGAAGACTGGCAAGTCCCAGTGGAGTTGTGATATTTGCCGAGTATTTGCATGATTCCGTCGTACAGCAATTGTCTTGAGGGTGAAATCATCTTTGGTACTTTTTGAAATCCTTGAAAAGTTTGACTCAGGCAAAACTCCATGCATTGTGGCAGCAAGTTTGGGATGAAGTTGCATACCAGCGAAGTCAGTGCCTTCTTTAAATACGTTTTGTGTTTGCCATTTTTGCCGGTGAAACGACAGTTGGTCAAGCGGTTGGAGTTGATCCCCAGGCTTCGACATGGACAATGGCTTCAACAAAGTGCCATGAAATCTTGGTGGAAACAGATCAAATTGCAAGATCTTCCAGTGAAACTTGTCTTATGTTCAAGGCAGTCCGCCCCAAAAAAAAATCAGAAAAAAGGTGAGTGAAAGTCACGATGGGCAAAATGTGCCAAATTTGAAACGTCATGTGCTGCTCCCAAGAATTTTGGTTGCATCTTGGATAGGGCATGGATAGCCATGGTCCGAGGCGAATGCTCCAAGGAGAGGTGGACTGCTCTCCTGATGTATGTTTTGGAACAGTTGTATTGGAAGGCTCTCGACCAAAGGGGAACAGATGAGTTTGAGAGGGGATTCAGTTGATACGTTGCACCAACCTGTTTTACCATGTCTTTATGATGTCCCATGTTTATCCCGTGCTCGAACTCCAGGTAAGAGAGAGTGTATTTGCAAGGCGGCTAGCGAATCCCTGGTGATTTGACGGGTTTAAAGCCTTTCAGGTCTTCGAAAGTGCAAAGCATTGCTAGACTTTCCTCTGGATTTCTCGCAAGATTTTGCACCAAAAACCAAGACTTAAAGAAGATTAGACTGTAGCCTCTACAGTCTACAGCCTGTGCAGCACAGATCTTCCAGACAATACCTTGAGCAAGGAGGTTGTTCTGTGACTGCCACTGCGAGTTAACCCTTTTTCAAAAAGAGTTCTTTGCTGCTTAAATGCACACAAATGCCTGACTATGATGTGCAACATCAATTTTTTTTGCCTTATTCAATGTATACATATCATACAAAATATGCATTCAAGGTAGTATGATACATGTATGCCCGGCACCCACATGAGTCTTGACTCAAATTGAGGTTGGGCCAGCTCCATCGACGATCTACTGCGAATCACCCTGTGCATCTCTGAGATGTCGTTAAAAGTCCACTCTAACTAACATGGCGATGCCAAGTTTCATTGTTTCATTGTGAAGACTTGCATGGAATCATTTCATTGAGGCACACAAGACTTCCTGCAATGCTTTGTGCACATGATTCGCAATGGCAGATCCTTAGATGCAGATAGTCACCAGTAATTTGGATTAAGGTGTTTTATAAGGGGATTTTGTTTTCACCTCGTTATCACGAATGTTTCACCCCAGGTTGTACCTCACTCTTGCCGTTTTTCGACAAGGGAAGATCATGTTTCTATGTCTCGTCACATAGGTTGCTTCTTTGTGTGTCTCCCACACGCCAGCTAGATTCGTTGGCCGGATCATGCTGATGCATTAGATTCCTCTCCTTTGTTTGCCAAATTTATTTTGTCTTTGCATTTCTTTTCATTCCTCTCTGACCTGCTCTAGATGCCTTGTCGTTATCATGTTGCCGGGTTTTCACTGATGTCCGTGATTTGTCTCCCAAACTTGTGATAGAACCGGCCAGATCATTTTACGATGCCCCTTTGTTTTCTCTTCATGGATAACGTTGATTAATGTGTCTCCCAAGTGCTCCTTTTTGACCATCCCTCCAGCAAATGTTGGCCACATACAGGGCAAACCGTCGGATGCCCCTGCAAAAAATGTGTTTTTTCATTCTTGTCAGTTGTATCTTATCTAATGTGCGTCTATTCGTCTTGTATATTCAACATGAAAAAATCATGTTGCCACAAATCCATGGATTTGGGGATCCTCGCTGCCAGATCCTTCCGCATTGGGACCCGCATGGGGTCTTTTTCGGATGTTGTTTCTCCCTGCAAAGGATTGATGATGCCATGTGGGATAAGATCCAGCATCAACAAGCACCGATCCAATAAGATTGCAAAGTGACCAATTTTTGTCCTTTCACATTGTTCTTTTGGGGCGGTCGTGGCAGGGTTCGTAATAAAGGCGTAATTCTCACCATATTGTGTGTGTACACCACACATATTTCAAGTGAGGTTCCTGCGCAAGCATGGGTCCCGGCATCAACAAAGCCACTGTTTTGGAGCAAAATTGAGCCATGCAGTTGAATTGGAGGCATCCCTGCAAATCCTGGTTTTGCGTTTTGTCCCTTTTGGTGCTGATAATTTGGAGCGGAATCACGGATTTGATGCAACATTACCGCCGTTGTCATTTTGTGAAAGCCCTTTGGCTCAAAGCCTGGAAAAAGGCAATTGCTGTTGCAAGCAGGAATACTGGCCAAAGATGCCAGATAGTGCCTGAGCCTGAAAAATTATTCCAAAGTCATTGCCTTAGAACTGCAATTGTGTGCATGTTTTTCCTTAAATGCATTGTCCAATGCATTTTTGCAAGCGCGGCAATTTCGTACGTGTTGAGAGGCCCTGAAACATGCCTTCAAGCTGGAAACTCAGTGAAGACATTCCTTGTATCATCTTTTATCACATGGCAACTTGGCCTGCTTAATCCATTCTCTCCTGAGATTGACAGGCATTTCGTGGGCATTGCAAGAGCCTTCGCCAGTCACATCACATGACTTGAAGTTCTGCACAGGAACGATTGCTGGGGAGCATTAATAAAGCAGACGTGTTTTCTATAAGTACCACATGTTCATCACCTTGAGATTTTGTCGACACCAAGCGGCAGCTGGTGAAAAAAGTGGGCCTGTCAGGCTTCAAAACTTCCTTTTATGGTGGCAGAATGCCAGAAACACCAGATGAACCAACTTTGCCAATGACGGGTGTCGACCCTGATGCTTGTCTGCTAAAAGATCATGTTTCTACTCGGTGGTTTCCAAGGAGATTTTGCACAGTTGCCTCTGAAAATGTTTCTAAGTCAGTTGGTACACGGCAACTAAGGAAGCGCGCTTGGAAGGGCAGGTCGGGCACCTTATGGACTGTGCAGAAGATGATATGATGATATTGCTTCATGAATGTGAGAATACTAAAAGATATCTGACCTATTAGCACTGATCCATGCTGCGTTTGGTCAGGTTCATTATCCTGATCAAGAAGGCTGTTATGCAGGCCTTGGGGCGAAAGTTATGGAACTAGTGGTGATTTTGAGAAATTCTGCACCAGCGGAGTTGTTTGAACTTTGAACATAGATGTTGTTGCAGGTTGTGCTTCAGACAGCATGGCCGGGGGGGTTGCATCCCTAGCTTTTGAGAATGCTGGGTGGGTGCCTGGCCCCTTCACCATCTTACCGCAGTGATTTGAATAATGCGGAATGGCACATTCGACATTCGCTGCAGAAAACCTACGGCGCATTGGCTCCGAAGCATTTCTTTCCAAAGCCGGACGAGGACGGGTGGTGCATTTGATTCTGAGAAAATGCTTGCTGTTTTTTGGATGCAGCTGGCGTTTCCTCAAGCACAAGTGTAGTGTTTGTGATTCAAGTGTAGGGATAGACGAATATAGATACTGTAGTTTGTTTCCCTAACGCCCCGAAACCTGTGCGAAGTTCCAGGAAGCTGAAGTTCCACCACCCCCAGAAGCTACAGCTGCACAGTCAAAGCCCAGATCTGCTCCCAGGCATCTTGTTGGCATAGACATCAATCATAGAATGTTCTTCAAATTGCATCTTGTGGTATGACAAGAGTTGACTCCGTTTCTTGTTTCTACCATTTCAATCCATTTCAGGCGCCAGAAGGTGTGCGATCCTTTTGGGCGAATCACAGGTGCTTACAAAGGCAAATTCTGTCAAGGCTCTGATTCTTGTGTGCTTTAGCCGCACCAAAGGCTTGGGTCGAACTAGTGCCCCGCTGTTTTTTTTACGTGAATATCAAATATCATCAAATCACATGGCCCGATCAACAACAAGTTCCAAAAGATACACTTGGAATGGCAACATGAAGGGTGCTGCAACTGAACCTCAGTGTTTTGAAAAGGCTAAAAAGCTGAGGGTTTTGGACACCCAAACACGGCTTCGTGCAACAAATTCATATGCAGATCTCAGGGACATGAACATGACCCCCCCCCACCACGTTGACTGATGAGCATCCACCACATGTACACCTTAGGTCTATATGGACATGATGTGCATTGCATTCAAGTGACACATTTTTTTTTTTTGGGGGGGGGGTCATTTTGGAGGATCACGTTTCAGCTCCTTACCCCGCCACAAACTTGGCCTAAGGTCACTTCCCTGCCAGAGGTCCGGGCATTTTTTGGGGTCCATCAGGTGTTCCTTAATATTGTAATGGGCAAAAATCAGCAAAGGACGGAAACTACTGATGTGACGATTGGTAGTTTTTTATTCTTAAGGATCATGTACTTCCTACAGTTGTGATCAAGTGCTTCATTCTACTTGTTTTTTCATGTCCCTTGTGCAGTTTTACAAGTAGTGCTAAAAAAATGATTCTAGTCTTTAATCATGATGTCAGGCAGGACCTTGAATTCAGTTTTGTGTTTTTGGAAGGACTTTGGCCAACGCACTGGAGCTACTTTCTGCCCAGGGGTCCCTCTTGCGAAAGTTGTTGGCCATACTTGCAGTTTCTCATATTGTGCACATGAAATTCAACATGCCATAAGATTTGCTAGTGAAGTTGCGTTAGTTTGTGTCAAATGTGAGTTGTGGGTCTATCAAATTGTCAGGGAGACTGTGCCGGCAAAGCTGGACGTCCCTGGTGTGTGCCAGCCAAGTTCTTGGCGCTCTATGATGGACCCATTGAAACTTGGCTATCAAGATTGAGATGAAGATACACCTGAAGATGATAGTAAAATCATCCTTGTGCTATGCATCTCAAGGAAATCAATTGCAAGTCCTCTGGCGAAGGCACACTTCAGGAGGCTGACAAAAATTGTAAAACTCACTGTTTTGGATCTGGTGAAAGTAAAACAAGTTGTATCCTGCACATGCACCGGAGGGCAATCCCAGCGGCTGCTGGTGGTTTCTGAGAAATGTTCACAACCAGGACAGCTCGGCCGTAAATTTTATTGCCGTTTTTTAAAGCTTGGCTTTTGCTCCTTATCCCTGTGGTGTGCAGGAGCTTCAACGTTTACCGGGCGTGGTCGTATCAGAGAAATTTCCAGAGACGGGCGGTGGACGCTTGAAAAGGTTCGCTGATCGCAAGCCCTGCTTCACACACCTGGCCTCACATATGGCAGGTCACGTCACAAATTTCCCCCTAAGGTATGGCAAAGGATTGACAGAAGATCAAGCAGAGCTATGGGTTCGAAAAGGGCAACTGGTCCGGCTTCTCCCAGTGGCAGGGACAATTTCTCGCAAGGCGCTTCTCCCAATGTTCCACCTTTGTCGATCCCAAGGTGGAACCATCATCTGCTGGACCAGACCCTAATGATCCTCTCCATGGGTCGGTTCCTCAGTGCTGGCTGGCTTACATCCGGTGATGTCACAGCGTTAGCTGAAAGCCAGTGCACCCAGGAAGTCGCCGCAGGCAACCTGGAAAGACTATGAAACACTGTTGCTGTTTGTTGCCTTTTCTTTTTTGGCAATGAGACATGATGAGATTCATGCTGCAGATGGAACGAAATATCATTTGCTGATATTCCAAACAATCCAATTTGTAAGGAGGTCAAGCCATAAATAATCATGAATTCTGTTTGCAGGAACAGATTGATGCACTCGAGCGCGAAAGGGATGCAAAGGAGAATCTCCCTCCAGGGAGCTTGCCACCTGCCCCTTGCCAATCTTGACAATGTGACATGTGATTTGACAGGCTAGCAACCGGAAATCCGACAGGGTTCAAGATGTCAAAACTGAGGCTTCACGGAAGCTACCGGCTGAAGATGAAGTGAATATGCCGGTGTTCATCTTAAGCTGCACGTGACAACTTTGTGATTGAATTTCATGAGATTTCAACAGAACATTAAGCAGTTTCTCTCTCTCTCTCTCTCTCTCTCTTGCTTGATTTGCATGATTACGCATGGTTGTTTGCTTTCTTGACCTTTTTTTGGGTATTTGCAGAGAGAGAGCAAGGAGAGCGCTATAAATACTAACTAGTGAGCTGAACATATAATATCCTAGTATATATTTATATATATACGTATAACACATATACGTATATATATATATATATTTGCTGAATGCATTTTTAGGTGTATATATTTATATACGTATATCATAGAAACTCATAGGCGAAATTTTGTTAGAATTGTTTTCATCGATGATTTTTTTTGGTGGCACGGCAGGACATATAGAAGTTGTTCGTGTCACCTTGGCAGATGTCCAAGGTGGAGAGCAACACTGTGCAGACACCGGCAGCACCGACTCGCGCAACGATACCTCATCCCAAACAAAGACGTGGAAAACCTGGAGGTGACGTATCAGAGTCCTTTGATAATCGTGAAGAAGGAGGTTCGGATCTCAAAGTTGGCTCAAAATGGAGGTACTTCAAATTTAAAAATATTAGGTGGTGAAAAGCTATGAGTGTAAATGATTTTGAAAATATCTTGGTGTTCTTACCCCTGTTTCAAGGATCTGGAAGACTGGGAGATGATGGTGAAGAAGATGCAATGCCGCTCTTAGCAGGTCAGCCGCCCTTCCTTTGACAAGATTGGGCATCCATTTGGATAAGTTTCATTTCCCACCAAGAATTCCTCTATTTGGATCCATTTGGATACTTGGTACCATGGCTTTTCTGCCACTTGAAAAAACCCAGGGCTTTTGGGCCCACCGCCTTTACGGGCCGCCACTTGTTTGCAAGGTTTTTTTCGGTGACAGTTTCGGTGCGCCCAAAAATTGATCCAGCAGCATGGCTCCCGGGTTTTAGCCAACCTTGAGGCACAGCAGAGATCTAGCAGAAGCAAGAGGATCTTGTTTCCTTGGCCTGATAGTGATGAATTTGTTGTGCACCAGTGTGATATTTTGTTCTTTCAACGAATTTTCAATATATGGATGATATTTTGTGCTAGACTCAGGTTCATGGAATTTCTAGATCAAAAGATTCAAATCAATATGTTCCATTATCATTATATTTTTATATTATTAATTACAATTCAATCTTTTCATTTCTGAAATAAATCTGAATTAAAAATCAACATATTTCTCACCAAACCCAAGGAAATCAAAATTACATTATATATATGATAAATAAATTATTATATATTATTTATTTAAATCTATTTGATAGAAATATAAATCAATATTTATAATTATATTTTAAATATATATATTTATATTTCAAATAACAATTAATTATTTAATAATATATTAATGATTATTTTTTTTGGAAATTTATTATATATATAATAAGATTAATGATATTTTTATTATATATGTTTATTGAAAAATATATATATATTAATTTATAATTCTTAAAATGATATAATAATATAATAATATTTATTTTTTTTTTCATATTTTTTAATAAATAA
>DF244332.1:4995-28207 GCA_000507305.1 Breviolum minutum Mf 1.05b.01 | reverse complement strand
CAAGCACAAGAAAGCTAACCAGCTAACTCAAACCTTTTCTCACTGCTTGAGATGTACGTGAGTACACAAAGAGAGGGGCTGCAGATGCAACCACTTCAACAACTGTACACATGCAATCATGGGCTCATGTATAGGGTTATATTCCTAACAATTATGACATCCAAAAAACAACATTTTGTATACAATAATAAGAATAGTTGATGATGATAATAATGACAAGAGAAATAGACAAATGAATAAGTAATTCGAATAGTTGAATCTCAAATTTGAGATTCATTGAACCATACCCCCCAGCCCGCAAATTACCTCTTCCTCCTCATCCACTTGCAGCGCCGTCATCACACCGACGCTGCTTGGCCTCTGCGATCAGCAAATGTATGTCAACAATGACAACTTCATCTTGAATAAAACTGATAAAGCTGCGAATGGCTGCAAGAAAATTCCAGGTTCGAAGGCTTATCAACAACCATCGGCCAATTGGCCGAAGGTGTGTTGTCCATGACTCACCCCAAATGGCACAACATTAAGGTTCCAGCATCTGGGGCACTGCCTGCACCCAAAAAACAATGGGAATTTCGGAAGATCTGCGTGGGTATACTACCCTAATCTACCCTATGCATAGAATACATCTACGAATAAAACAATAATACAAAAATAACTTTGCCAGCATTAAGAGTCTTGTATCTTTGGAGTTTTCAAGATCTGAAAGACCCAAATACATTCAATCATCGTAGAGATTAAGACCTCAGATTTCACGCAGCTCCAACTCAGATTTTACCAAATCAAGCCACCCACGCCTCGACCTCGGCGTCCTGCATAGCACCTAGAACAGATCACAACGTATCACAGAAACATGTGCAACACCAAGGGTAAACGATGGTAAAGGATGACAAAGGGATATAAACAAACAGTGGTTTATCATTTATGCTTCATTCAAAACGATCATGATAAGATAGATAGATGTTAGATGACGTTGGATACTTCCGTGAAACTTGTGTACAGCGAGCTCTTCAAACTGAACCTCTGGTGCCACGGTGGTGCTACACGGATGCCACATCCCACTTGCCTTGGACAAACCGGGATGTCGAGACTGGCGAGGCTGGCGAGGCTGGCGATGTCACCATCTCCTTCAGCTCCTTGGAATCCTTCGGCCTGGATGAGGCGTACATTGCGTCAGACAATCAATATCAAAACCACGAAGGTCCCCGCTGTGACTTGAAATTTTCACCTCTTCTGAGATGTTGAAATGACATGCACATATGCAGGTGAATCATCTGAATCATGCGAATCGTGTGAATCAGGTGAATCCTTTCTTGTTTATCCACAATCATCGCAATCTTCTGAAAATCCCCTCGTGCAAAAACCATCTATGTTGTCGTATTGCACCGGGTTCTTGTTTCGCCAAAGGCTGAGTTCGTGACTTGACTTGGCTATGCGGGGACGCATTCCAAGCAATGGAAGCGTTCGCCGGACTACCAGCCCCGTCCGACCCCTCCGTCTCCAAGGGCCGTAGTTTCCTTCAGTGGCAATCGAGCACCCTTTGCACGCAGAGAAGATCATTTTCCTTCGGATGATATGAACGAAAAGGCTTTCAGCTATAAATACAGACAGCAAAAGGACACTGATGCAGCAGCACAATGCACTAGACGGGACAGTTGCTTAGAAATGCTGAGATCATTCTTTCCATTCTTTGGGTTCTTCCAACGGCAGTCTTATGTCCGAAAAAAGTACGGGACTTCCCCCCTACACTTACATGTGTTGTACAGTATAGGTTTTGGAACGGCAGTCCCAAACCAATCCCGCCAAATCCAAAATGCTTTCATTAACTTTATCTAAATCTTCAAATAGAGATCTTCCGAAACCCATCTGACCCACAAAGCTGAGTGCTCGGGCCCAGTACTGAAACTGCGCCCGGGAGATTCACCTGCACTCGGATCCCGGCATATACCTTGTGAGTATGGGTTCTGATACAACCTTGCTACACTCCCAACAAATCACAGAGTGATACTAGTACATACACCAATAGCCAATCACCTAGAGCTCCTAGAATTGTCGGGGAACATTGAAAGCAACGGAGGTCAAATCCTTTTTTCAGTAGTGTTACAAGTCCACCGAAATCATTATCATCACCATCAACAACTAGTTATCAGATTTCTTTTTACAGAATACCAAGGACGGCCATTTAGTGCTAAATCCTTCACAGTGATTGCATGATGATGTGTTTCCATGTCACTGTGCCAATACCTGAGAACCTAGACCTCCAGAGTAGGCTAAGTTTATGCCTATTGGAACCACGGTTCAAGATGGGCCCCCATGCTGCACTCTGACTCCCCTGTGCCTCGGAAGAGTTGCCGCGTAGCCTCCACACCACTACGCATCTGAGCCTAAGAAACCCAGGCAATACTCCTTCCAAGATTTTCTCCGGTGAATCCTGGTGTAATATGCTGTAACTATCTACACATTCTACATCGGATGGATTGAAGACACTTTCTTGCCGACCCGCTTTGAATCATCTCATAACACTTTGTTGCATCTTCGAGTCCCCTCAAAAGGTGGCTCACAACATCATGAAACTGACAACCTCTACGAGTGTTCCAGAAAGTTTGGAAAGACTTCAGGACAGTTGGGGCTCCTCACGATCCAACTGGGCATTTGCCCCGATGGCTTAGGTGGGGAGCTGCGCCAGGGCGGCGTCTGTGCCTTGGCTCATCATGTTGTTCAAAATACGATGAAATACATTTTGGCGATTTTTCAAAATTTCTGCAGTTCTTCTTCGAAGTGACATCGAAGCTGGCTTTGTGTCAGCTGGGTTGCCCCGGCCAAGCGCGGCGCCTCAGGGACGCCAGCAGCTTCGGCCCGGCGCCGCTGCGGTGCGCGGTCCGACTGCGGCCGTGCTGCCGCACTGGTCGATGCCGTCCGGTCGCCCGGTGGCACGGAGGATCTGCAGTGGCGGCTCCAGAGCGGTGTCAAGTTGTATCGATTTGTAGATTTTCGGGAAATGGTCAGAAATGGCGTTCAATGGGGATAAGGGTTCATAACAACCAAGGAAACAAAAAGGCAAGAGAAGCGTGGATGTTTGTATTCAAATGCAGCAGCAGCTGTCCAAAGAGGGTGAAGCGCCAACTGAGTCTGGTGTCGGGATTCAGAACACTCAAATGAATTCAAATGATACAACGGCTGCATGGGCTGCAATGCCTTCAAGGAGAAGACTTGTTTTTGAAAATGACACAACTACTTTTTGTTCGATCTGCATATTTTTGGGAAGCCCCGCGTTCGGCGGCCACAAGCCACATGCCGGGAACGGCTGTGTGTGGGCGGGCTGCTTTCGGGCAGCGGTGGATGCCACACGGACGGCCTGGAAACGCAGATTTCAATGGTTTAGTCTAAAGAGAATCTTTGTTGTCACTCTTTGAAGGGACGAAAGATTCTTGACAACGACAAGTGTTGTGATTTACTCAAAAGTACCGTTAGCTTGCAGGTTGTCAAGGACATAGGGCTTCGTGAGAGTTGGACAGGAAGTTGCATCGTTTGATTGGAGAGATCTGAGCTCCGTGCTTTGAGAGGGAACGCCCTGTAGGGCGGGAGTTGGGTGGGATGGGTGGCAAGCGCGCTGCCTGAAACGAGGCGATTCTCAAGACTTGGAGGTGTCCATATGCTGGATATGCTGGGATAGTGGGATGATGGGATATGATAGAAATCAGTCCAAATGAAAAATGATGAAAAATGGCTTGATCTTGGAATCTTGAACCAAGAGATGCAGATCTGTTTTGACTCCTTCGTAAAGCCCTTAGATCATCGTCATCCAATGTGGACTCTAAGTGATCGTAGTCTGTGTGGCCTGCTCGCGGCGCGATGCCTCCAAGGCGCGCCTCTACAAAGGATCTGATGAATGGATGTGAAGAAATGCTAAGAAATGCGAAGAAATGCAGAGATCTGCCATATCATACAAGTTGGATCCAATTCTTAAGCCATCATAGAATCTCAAGATATGCAACGATCAGTGAGATTTCTGAAAAGTCTCAAGACTAAAAATACATTTCAATCACTGACCAAAGTGATCAGAGTGCGAAATTTCCTCACATTTCGTCTTGTTCCACATCTGTCTCGATGGCACAAAACATCAGCCTGTAGGACTCCTGTGCCGCTTCCTCCGGATCGAGCACATCTACCCGTGCAAAGGGCGGCAGCCTCAGTTCAGATATGTTTCGGTCTTTGCACAAGTCGCACTGGATCAACCTGCAGGTTATTTCCGAGTCTGAACCTTACTCATCTACAAAGTCATGATTACTGTCAGAGTAATACATCCAGAATCCAGAGCAATGAATCCATGAACAACCTCTGAGAGAATCAACTCGGTGATTCTGTTGATGCCTGACCCACTCCAACCATTGCAATGGTGAAACGCTGATGCAATTCACAATTGCGATACAAGCGGCAAGTCACCCTGTGACAATTTTTCACCTCGTCCGATGGCATCCAAAGCAGGGCTAGGGTCAAATAGTCCAATCATGTCAAACCCATGGATCTTTGAAACTCAGATTACTAAGACGCTGCTCTGGAAGAAACAAGATGGCATCCCAGTCGCCTGCGTCGGACTTTGCGACGACCTTGGCCAAATGATATTCTGGCCAAACTCCTGGCAGAACGTTCAGCAACTGAGAACAATCATGTTCATCAAAGTCATGATGACAACGACATTGACGATTGGCATTTGACGATTGTTATTAGATAAAATTATGTGACATGAGGAATCCACTGGGACACTGAACCTAATTCCGAGGCAAAAAGACTCTATTTTCTCACTTTGTCTGCTATCTTTTAGTCCTTCAGGTCACTCCAAGTTCTTTTTAGAGGCCTACATTCCAAACTATCCACACCCACACCCCAAAAGATTTTCAAAACCAGCAGCTCCCCCAGCCTATGTACATCAACGTCACTTATCTTCCATGCCATGCAGGCTGGCCCAGCTGCTTTTACTGCTCATGTTCTTAAATCAAATGAAAGCATTCCAGCGGTCTAGCATTCATGGATGAACCACGATTTTGAAGCAAAGTCAGTGTAATGCTTGTGAAAGTACAACCTCAAATATGTCAACATCGTCTGACACTCGTAGAGATTCATTGACTCGATTTGTCGAATCCAGTTTGCGCTGCATGTCTTTAGCCGCTGTGTAAGTTCAGTGTCAACTTCTTGAGCCAGGCGACAGTTGGTCGGAGTGAAAGTCGCACATTGTTTCTCACTGGAAAAATAGGACCAGCGATGGTGATGGCCATGAGAACCTAGACCTGTCGATGTTTGAGACCGGGAAATGCACGAACCTCAAGCAGGGTCGTCTATGACTACTTGCCACTTCAATAAAATCTGTCAGATTCACCAAGTGTAGCACTAGGCTTCAGAAGATTTCAAAGACGTCCACTTTGGACGTCTAGAAATTTGTTTCAATTTTTGTTCAACGTTTCTTCTAACAATTGCATGACCAACGCTTCCTGCCCCGGTGCCTGGGCTGGAGCTTGAGTAATACGACGACAAGGAGCGGCCTGACCAGAATGTCGAAATGGCTGTATCTTACCGTTGTTCCAACATATCGGAAGATTAAAAGAAAACACAAACCACTAAAACCGCCATGACCACAGCACGAACAATTATCATTTAATTGTATAAAGCGACACTCTGCAAGAGATGTCCAGGTCCAAGTGATTACTGTATTTAAAAACTGAACTTGTTTTAAGCATATTTGAGCTACTGCTCTCAGCTGGAATTGCTGAACCCGCACCTCGGCCCCTGGAGCGTGAGCGCCGAGACCGCCGTCGGCCCCGGTGACTGCGATGATGCTTGCGCCCTTCGTGTTGGGCAAAAGCAACTGCGGCATTGAGACAAAATTATACAAAATGAATTGAGATCTGAGATACCAAAAAAAAAATGAGACTTATTACGTGTTACATCATCATTCTGATGTGGGAAATGTGGGAAGTAATTCTCAGGACTGTGGAGTTCGCTTCTGAAGTTCAAAGTTTCAAAGTTGAAAATGAAAAACAGAAAGTCAAATAATACAAGTGCATGCTGTCATACTCTTCAATCTCACTGTCCCAGAAGAGTTCCTTGAGTTGCTTGCAAGCAACTTGAAAATACTCTTCACTTGATCCTGAGTCCTTGGCCTTCATCCCTCTTCTCCGGAGCCCGCCATCCTGAGCGATCAACTGCAGCGTAGGCAGCATAGGCAGAAAAAAAATATGTATTGAAAATCTTTGAAAGCCATGAGAAAACTCCATCCACTCGGGAGTCCCGGCGATCCGTCGGCAGATGGCCGGGTCGCAGCCCTGAGACAGGACTGGACCTCACTGCGAGCTCTGCGGCTTCGACCGTGTGTCGTACGTGCCGTACGTGTCGGACGTTTTTTTTGGCGGGAAAGAAACCACGAAAATCAGTGGGGAATTTCACTTTCTTCATTTCTTCATTTCCAGCCGGTGGAGTTTGAATTGGGAACTACAGTATCTACTGGTGCAATGCTTATCACATCCTACCAACTGGATACTGTATCAATTACTGTATATATCAGCAGCTAAGAAGCAAAGATTTCCTTCGCAGCCTGCTAAATTACGCTAGATTTGTCTATCACACCACACGGTTCATGATCTGAGGCGTTTACTCCGCACGACCTGGTCGAAGTGAACAAGTTGAAGATCCCAGATACCAAAAGCATTGAAAAGCATCAGTTCCATCAGTTCCATCAGTTCCGTCAATTCTCAGGAATCCCAGGGATCGAACCTCTGACTCGGGTCTCTTGTGAGCCAGCCTCAGGATTTGTCCCAAGGTCAAGCTTAGATCCTTCACAAGGCACAGTTGAATTTTTCACAGAGGGAACAGATTTCATCGGTTTTGTCGGTTTCCTTTCGAGGCTTCTCTTGGTCTGAGGGCTTCATAGTCACCCCAGCAGATGTTGCAATACCTTCGCTCAGAGCGCTCGCATAGCGCTCACTGCAGCCCAGACAAAACGCTTATTCCATGTTATTCCACGTGCTGCGGGGGGTCACATACATATGCATGCAAAAGTAGATTCCGGGCGATCCGTGCCACAGAACTTGATATGTTCGGCAAGCACAGCCATTGCACCCAACTTTACGATTTTCTACATCAATTCAAGTAGAATCATCAAGAGTTATCAATAAGTTCCATTGCTCCACCCGCTGCAGAAGGGCACCATCTTCGGTCGCTTGGGTCAACCCGTCCAGCCCCTGCAAACCTCACAGGAAAAAGGTCACCATAGTCAACAGCTGATAAAGCAAAATTCATGGAAACCTCACTTTGTTAAAATACAAATTGAAGTGTTACTAAGGAGAAAAGCAACATGCCAATGGACGCTGGCAAATCAACTCATATCGTTGCTGGTAAAGTCAAAGGAAGGGCCATCCCATCAGAAGAGGATGTCCCAGGTTGGAGCTCTTGGAAAAGCACGAATGGTGAAATGCATCTTGTGTCATCTTGTATTTTCCGACCACCCCTGGCCAACACCATAGCTTAGAAACAGTTTACAGCGAGAACGGTGCAAAAAGTGTGTCAAGTTGGGTGCTTTCCAAGCCCCCAGTCTCTGAAAATCAGACTCTGTTCATACTTCTGTACCAAAGATAGATGGAGTTGTGTAAATGAAGTTGCTGAGAGGCAAACTCGCGGCAAAGAAAACAAGTCCGGCTTGTACCGCTGAACTCTTTCCAGCATTCCTTGGAAGCTGCTCCCTTGATTGGAAGCCATTGTCGTTCCACACTGCTTGGGAATCTCAAATCTTGCCATCCAGTTGGGATGTTCTTTGCAAGATATCACTTGTTTTGACACAAAATCAGGCCTCGCAATACCAGAGCAAGTTGTCTGGGTCGAGATGACCATACTGTTTTCGCCTCAAGAGTTGCTGGGCCAGATCTGTTCATTTGCTCAACATCCATGATTGCACCGAAAAATCTGAGAAGTGAATAGGAAGCCTAGCACCTTAAAGTCATCAAAGGGGTTGTTGGGGTGGCATGTTTTGATGGAATTCTCACCTGTACACAACCATCGGGAGTTGACAAATGGAAACGTTGAACGCTCTAAAGGTAACGCTCCTCAACAATTACCCAAATCCACATGGTAGTCAATTTCTCCGCATTGATAGTTAGATTAACATCCTTTCTGCACCCCTGAGCACGACACGAACGGCATTGCTGGCATTCCAGCAATTCGTCCATCAGCCGTGCTCGTGTTTGGCAGATCACTTTATATTGATGGAACTTGAACCCTCGAATTCCACTATGGCGCACTTTGCCCACATTTTGACCCAATCCATCTCTTTATTGTCGATATTTACAAGGGATCAAACTGCTCCAAAAATCCAGCAACATGCAAAACTGGTTCTTTGGATTCTCCTTTTTCACGGTTTCACAATTGGATTTTGCAAATGCTTAAAGTTTTGCTAGCTGGAACACTTCTAGCGGTGCTTGAAGTGGTGTCTAGCGTCATAGCATCCAGCCAAATTCTACAAGTAATTCCCAAGGTGAAAAGTTATCAAATGTTGAGTCCTCAGTATGGCTGATTTGAGTCACTTTATCACTCATACACTGTCACTCGATTGAGGTCACATGCCATGATCACTTGACCCAACAGTGTGGCTCATCATATGAAACTGTGACTCCTAGGTTCACAAAGCTTGCAGCCAAAAGGATGCAATTGCAGCATATGCAGCATGTACAGCGAGCCACAGATTTGAAGTTCGAGACCTCTACGGACTCTACTGCATCTTACCATCATCTTACCTCTACCAGCAAGTATCACCCGCCAAACCTTACAGTTCTTGCCAATCCAATCTTTCGGGTTTTTTTTCATCCTGATCATCTTGTTCGTTGTTTTCCGATTTTCTCGCTTCACCATTTCATTCCTCCTAGAAGCGCCTTTGGCGTTCCAGGTATCCTGCGTCCTGGCTCTCCAACACTGCTTTGCAGTGGAACTTAAACTTGGGACACGCAGCAGTGCAGCACCCACACGGTGGCTGAGAACTGCACGTTGTGACCCGTATCAGCATTAACAATTGGTTGATGTCGGGACAGGTGCAGATTGCGAGCAAAAACATCAACGGTCAAAAAAACAAAAAAAACTGAGTTGTCTCAGGCAGAATCGCAGAAGCCAAACTCAAGGCGTTCAGGGCTGAGGATAGCTGCACTTCAAATAGAGCTCAAGGTGTGAGGCTTCTGGGTAAGTTGAGCCACAAATACGAAGCTTGAAAAAGAGCTTGCAAGCTTTACGTGATGCAAAAAAGATCTCGCTCATTGATTTCATTCTCCCATACTCTCCAATTTGTTTAACGATGCATATTAAACTTGCATGCTTGCATCTGCCAACATCAATGATCATCGACGTTTCCTCGCCTCAATGGCAGTTGCCTCAGCACCGCTGCGGCCTCATCCAGCCGTCGCGAGGAGTTGCCGAGTGACGGCAACCTGGTGGGAGCTCTTGCGGGATCTTTCACTGGTGATCAAAAGCATTGATGCAAGGCAATAGAATGACCCAGTTACTGGAACTCAATCCCAATATTATCACAGTTGTGTTCAATGTAGATTTGTTTGATATTCATAGTCCATAAATCACCAGAGTTGATTCCATTCACTGCCCAAGGTTTCCACAAAATGGGCACTCCGGAGATGGAATGGCATCAGAATACACACCTTCTTTATACCTTCCCGATATGCATACCACATACCGTTCCAATCAAATTATGCAATTCGCAACCATTCAGTCCAGAGTCCAGAGCAAAATAAGGTCAAGACAAATGAAAAAACGGCGGCCACTCCCGTAATCAAGTCGTGTCAGGATCTGATTTATCCATTCTTCTGAGAGGTCCAAACTCAGAAGAATCTCTCATTGGTTTAGCCCTCGCCAGGAAACAGGTGGCACAGTTGGCAGGTCTCAGCACAAAACAAGACCGCTTGTTCCGGGAAGGCCACACACCTGGAGTCGAAATATGTTGAGTTCTCCAAGCAAACTACCAGAAACTCAAAAACACTGGGTCCAGGAAAAGGAGAGTTGACCTTGAAAGGACCACCTTGCCATCCAAATGCATTTGATGTCTTAAATGTCTGTGACCAAAAATCTTCGATTTCACTCCAATAATGACACGCTTTGCAGTCAGAGTGACAGCCCAGCGTCCTTTGCCGCAGCGCAATTGGTGATAAGGCCTTGAGGAGGGAAGTCCTGCAGTTGATATTTCTGGTGGAGGTGGAGGTTGATACCACGGTTGCTCTACAGATAGTGTAAGGCTGTAAGATGGACTAAACAAACCTACTGGCCACTACTTTGGAACGACATGAAAGGAGTCGTTCCGCCAGCTATGCAAAAGCAAATTCCCACAGATTTGGACCGATCTGTTCAAATGTGTACATGCTCTTCAAGTATCTAACACCCTGAACTGACAAACTAAGTCATCTCCTCTGCATCTGCGCATCCCTGGCGTGGATGGAAGAGATGCTGTTGCAAAAAAACAGGCGAAGCGTCAGCCTTTCCTGCTGCTACGCTGGGTTTGGCTGCTTCTAACCCTCAAATTTCGTGGCCCCACCCTGAAGGGTTCCCCACTCTCTGCCTTGCAGCTTCCAGGGCAGTAGTCCGGGAGGGGATCCTGACCATGCGAGGGTGGAAGATTCAAGTGCCAAGTTCATTGAAAACTTCATGTTTTTGGTGAATGGCTTTGGATGTGAGTCTTGCTTGCCTCAACTCTGATCATGGTCCAGGGCTGACAATCCCAACAAGCAGATTTTGAAGAGAGTCTACATTTGACCTTGCCAATGACCTATCGCAAACCCTTTTCGCATCCCCAAAATGTGTTGGGCGACGGGGGAAACTGCAAGATTTGCCAAGATTCTGCCACACTGCATCCACAGCTCACAGGACACAGGTTGGCCAGGCCCCGATAGTACAGTGGAGAGCCTGGGACCGAGCTTGGCTTCATGTGTGGAAAAAAATTGCCCAGCATTTTCAAGCGCAACCAGGCTCAACTTGCACTTCAGGTATGGACAAAAAACCCTTCGGATTGGGGTCTACTGAGCATCTGCAGAAAGGGTGAGCAGTGTGAATCACATGAAATCTAATTGAAGGAAATGAAATCGAAAATAGTTTGGCAACCTTTGGACAAAAACACATGAAATCAAAAGGGTTCCTGGTACAGGGATTGCTGCCTTCAGTCACCAAAGTTGTGGAGCCGGGTCCGTGTGCCAAATGCACCCTTTGTCAGAATGAAACCCGGTGATTTTGTGAAGTTATTCTCGCTGTGAAGCCCGCCTGCACAGAATTGTGTCACCAGGATGGTATCCTCGCCCCAGCCAACATTCAGAAATCCTGCACATGCAGCTGCGAGGTATAAATGAGAGGTGGAGAGAGAGAGAATCTGTAGACATGGTGGTGACATGGTGAATAGGTCCGAGTTTAGACAGAGATAAAAAATTGTTCAAGGCTTCGAAGGGAGCACAGGAGCTTTCAGACCATTCAGACGAAATCCACTCTGGTCCAATGTGACACTCCTGCACAGCCTATTTGCGTGAAGTTGTCAATACGGTCACTCATCCAGCTCCAAGTGGGTTGAGAAAGATTCACCCTGGACACAAAAGACACAGAAACGCCATGGACCTACTAGTCACACTTGTAGAAATATTCACAACTAATACTCAAGTATCTCAACAAGCTTAAGCGGGAATTAGGACAGAAGGCTCCATTAGCCAAAAGGGGTTGCTGCCCAGTGGCCCGCCAATGACCCACACGTTATGTCGATATTGAGTCCAGAACTGCCTCGAAGAAGTGGCATGGACAAGGCGACTGGTGGCTCCAGTGAGGTTTCACCGTTTCACTGTTTCACCGTTCTGCTTTTGTGACTCACCGTTTCGCTTGGTTCACCAAGCGACAACCAAGTTTCCTTGCCAGGTGAGACACTTAGATCAATGTCCTGCGGCCAGCAACAAATGCTTCGGCACACTTTGCTGGTGACTTCAGCGATTTGTTTGGTCGATCTGCCAGATTGTCATGCCAGCTTCCAAATACACCCCTCAAAGTGACCTTACGTTCGTTTGTTCTCACGTACTCTTGAGCCTATCGCTTTTCAGCCGTGTCGCTTTTCTCTGCTCCAAAATCAGATCGTAATTACATGCCATCTCAATATCTCCCTTACATCTGAAAGAACTTCATTCAAAACCAGTCAATTGGACAACCTTCAGCTTTGGGGATCACGTCCTGGCAGGGACTTAGCGAGGCGATCAATTCCGCATCCTTCTGACACTGAGAGGGGCATCCCTGCTCCACGACCTTGGACTTGGTCGCGAAACCAACGTCAAGTGAGATCACGGATCACCCAAACTGAGGTGCAGCAACAGCACTGAGAGTTGATTGAAGTGATGGGTGTTTTTGTAGATGTAATCAAAGATATTTTGCCATTGGCGACTGTGTTATTTATGCCGAGGCACTCGAAACATAGGATTGCTATGTGGTACGTTGCAGCCGCACGTCTTGCCGCACATGAACCGCAAGAGCCCTGCAAAGCAAAGAAAAGATGGCGGTTTCAGACCAACTACAAGGCCAATCAACGCCGCTATGCCATTGTGCATGTGAGATAGTGGAATTTGCTAATTCTGACTTTACAAATGGCATGATCACTAAGAGCACAAGGCCGTTGCTGGGCATTATCACGTCGTTCTATGATTCGAATTCGTCAAGAACCTACCGCCCCCTAAAAGTCCTCAACCCAAAAATTTGATCTCAACGCAACTCAAGGCCAACTCACAGTTCCAATTTCGCAAATTCATATGTGCTGTCAACAAGACACCAATCTTAGTCTTGTTCGCAAGTGGCTTCCTGTTGGGTACACGGTCAGTTCCCTAGACACCCTTTTCTTCATCTTCCTCATCTTCCTCACCTGAACCAACATCATCGCACTTGTCTTTCATGTCCTGAATGAGGTAAGGCTTCGTGGAGGAGTGATCTTGTTGAACTGAGCACTCAAATGCAAAAACTCAATACATTCCAGTCTCTGATTCTATAAATCTGTACGTGATCTTAGATGTGCGAGCAACAGATCAAAACAGGATCATCGATCACCAGTTAAAAAACTACCTGCCAGTCTTGCCAAGAAACAGAACAAGTGCTACTCACACCCATCTTGAGAGAGAAAGATGTGGAGTACCAGTGCGCCCGGTAGGTCTCCTGTAGCAGAACCATACTTCATACTGCGTGGACTCACTGGACACAGTCCAACCTTGCCACTAAATTTACAATCAAACTTGAACCAACAGCCTTTAGTGTGCCAAAAAAGCAGAGCAATCCCCCACCATGAAAAGTCTGTCACAGGCTCTGGACGACAACCCCTCGAGCTTACACATCACACAAGCCAACTCCTCCCAAGCTTCTAGAGACTTGTTGGGATGCAAAAATTCATCGCTCCAATCCTTGGGGCAACATGACCAAAGCAACCCGCATCCCATAAAAAGAAGCATAAGAATTCATGCTTCAGTTTTCGTTTCAAGCTGAATTGGTCCCATTCATCAAGTTGAGCATCAGGACCTTAACTTTGTGAATGGACCGACCCTGACTTATCCCTTCTCAGGCTCGGCGTGTGGTAGGCTACCTTTACACTTGCTGAGACTTACTAGGCTTTTTGGACAATGTACCCCTTGACTTGTCTCTACTCTATTGTAATTTCTCGAACAGCTTCTTCCAAGTGTTGGTCCCTGTCTCTACCAATTTGAGCAAAGACAACCCAACTAGAAATGCATTTTCAGGATTTGGGTGCTTCATCTTAAAAGGGTGCAAGTTGCGAGTTGGGCAAGAATCTGCCAAGTTTCATACTCCAGAATGAGATAAGAATTCACGTACCACGCAAACAGAACAAACCTAAAAATCTTGGCTTGCAATGTCTACATCAACCATTTCATCTCGTTTCCACAGAATCAAAAGAACACCTTTGATCCTGGCAGGTGAATGGTCTATACTTCTTGCCAGTCAGCATATCCACTTTAGGTACCTATACTACCTATACCTGCGCATGTTAACGAATGCCGAACTGTTGATGGCCAGGCTTCTAAACAGTTCGTCTCAAAGCTCGCATATTGCCCAATGGACATGGACAACCATTCTTGAAAGCTGCCACTTGACTCGGTGCCGGACGGAGCGGAGTCCCCAAATCTGTGAGGTCTAACGAGTCAAAACTTTGAACCCGCGACAAAATCGCAACGTTTTCAATCCCGCTTCAAAAATTTCACTCCGAAATCAACTCATCAGAATCTTTGAGTGAGAATTTTTGCACAAGGAAATTCAGTGATTTCTGGAAATGTGCTATCGGACATGGTCACAGCGGGGGTCTTACAGCAACTAGCAATTGGCACTTATCCTGCATATATCTCTATCGATGTCAGCAGCAGAAAACACTCGCCGATCCAAACCGGATTTTGGCCTGATGGAACCTAATATAGTTCCTGGGCGAAGGGCAGTCAAGCGAATGGAGCAGGTGCTTTAGCTGCATACACAACTGAGCCCAATTAAACAACAAAGCAGAATGTGTTGGTTGGATTTGATTACCACTGGTGGAAAGTCTACACTTGGCAACTCTTGGGGCACTCTGTTGCCAGTCCAGTCCAAGTGACGAGACTGAACCATCTGGTTTCCAAATCCAGTCTTCAACCTTGGATCACAAAAAAACACAAAAAAAAACTCACAATATAGTCAGCTTCCCTCCTTCTCCCTAAAGAATAGGCCGTAATTACTGGAAGATCAAACTGCAGAACTTCCAGCTCTCCCTCACTCAGTTTCTTTTCAGTAGCTACAATCTGGCGGAAGAGTTTGGATGAAATATAGCCCCAATCAACAAAATCAACAATCTAAAAAGCTCCAATCATATCAAAACGAAGTCAACAAAAAATCGCCAAAAACACTCCTTTCGGACTCCGAGGTACTGCCAGCTGGGTCAGAGACTCGGAGTTGGCCGCCTTTCACCGTCAGCCAGTGGAAAATCCATGTGACAATTCTCCTACTGCCCTGACTAAGGATGTTTCTTAATGTTTCTTGTACAAAATCATCATCTAAATCATCTATTCAAAATCCTGGCGCTTCTTAAAGTTTTAGAACAAGGGCTGAAGTTTTTGGTTGGCAACCTTTCCAGCCCATTCTTTCAAATGTTTGGTCTGGCGAAGGGTTTTTGGAAAATCCCCACCATCCAACTGTCACATCTCACCAGCTACCATCACACCCGATGGACGATCCCAAGCAATGCTTGCGTTTAACGTGTCATGCTGAGACGCTGAAATGCTGATGGTCTTGAGGCCCATGGTGACCTGTCGGACATGCACTGCCACCAGTGTGAATTCTGTTCTTAACATTTTGTACATGGTGCTGTCATGTCTGGATCCGCAGTTGAACCAATTGAATCCAATTGATCTCTATAGACTTCCACACCCAAAGCCAGACAATTTTTCAGATCCCCCCCTTCAATTTGAACAGCCTGCTGCTGGGCATTCGCGCCCACAACGAAGTCCTGGTTGCCGGCACAGTACCTGCCACCCCACCCGCCCATCTACAGCTCGAGCTTGCTGCGAAGGTCTTTACGGTACTTTGGCATACTTTCCCAAGCCGTTGATGATCTATTTAATCTATTCGGAGCATGCAGTTGACATTCATGTTCCCGCATTTTGATCGGGGGCAGGTTGAAATCTTGGTAACCTGCACTTGTCGGTATTTCCAATGAGGGGCAGATCGTGTCTTACATTTGTGTGAGATTTTGTTGTTCGTCGTGCATCCTTTGCTTGCATGCCTGGTAATCCATAAAAACCCATCAGCCTAGGCTGGGGCACTGGCGCTTCACCTCCAACATGTGTTCAGCCAGGGGCCCAACATGGGTGAAATACCTGACACATTGGGGAAAGGACTCTTCCTAAATCCACTTGGAAATTGAGAAACAAAAGGACATTCATAGATTGAGAAAATTTCCATCAATTATCACGGTTGCAAGTGTCGCTTCAGTGAAACCACCAATGTAGTTTTTTAAGGGAGTCCGAGAGTTCAACAAGAATAGGAGATGTTATCCTTGCATGCAAGTGGTTTCAGGTCGGCTTTTGGGGACGTCTATGAACTACACCAAAATCCACCAAGCTGCGGCCACATCATAAATCCACAGATCAGCACCAAGAGAATGACTGACCTCCAGAAATGGTCTTGGAGGAAAGTTGGTTGCTTCCACAAATGTTGGACTGGTTCCCAAAATCTGGGCCACCACTTATCTCTTTTTAAAGTAGGATGTCATTCAACAGGCAATTCACCTGCAGTCTATGCAGAACAACACGGCTACAACTTCTACAGTCGGACTCCCACGAACCATTCGACATACATCCCACCATGTTCCTTACCAAAGTGGAACCTGCCTTACGCAAGCCAAATTCTAGGGGTAGGTAGCATATCTGCACTCAATACTCAATTCATATCTATTCTGTTTCCAAGTTCTGAATATCGCTGACATAGGCAAGTGAAAAAAAAGCAGAACTCAAAAGGTGAATGACTCCTGCAGCAACCACCCTTCCACCAAATCTGTCACTGCAGCAAGTGCAGCCGCGGCACTCGAATTGACTGCGGAAGTTACCTCAATGCAGCTCCAGCGCAAGCTCAACAGCTTTTGCTCCAAATTGATGCCATGGAAAAATGTTTGGAAGATTTGCAGGATAAACGAGATGGCAAGGTTCATTGTTTCGCTCCTTGAACAAGAGATGTGTTCTCAAAATGAATCGCTGGAAAGCAGCACCTCCAAATTGACCACTGGAAATCTGAGTGCTCCCGACTGTACTTCACTCTCAGAGCTTCCAGGTCCTTCCAGTTGCTCACATTTCGCCGATAACACCATAGAACACCCGACAGCGATCAACAAAGCAATGAGCCGGATACTAATCAACTGCTACATTTGAGGATGTCATGCTATCTGCATAGATCTGCATAGATCTGCATGAAAACCCTCCCAGGATTGCAATCCTTTCCCTCCTGCCTGGATGTTAATCTGAATCTTTTTGGGCATCAGTGCTGCAAAGACCATCCTCGGTAGCTTCTAGCACAGCAATGACACCTGAGATCCCGTTTATGCCATTTCCTACAATGCAGAATTCACGAAAGCCTATTGTGGGCTTCCTGATTGAATTGGTGGTGCTACTTCCCTATGCAACTTCCACACCACCAGTACTTTGGCCCAGGGACTCGTCCACTTGTAGAATAGCAGATAGCGCGACAGCATTCAAAATCAAGTCCTCGATGGCTGCAAGATTAGGAACTTCGGATGTCTACAAAATTCTCCAATTTTCTCTTCGGATTTCTCCGATGAAAGGCCGATCACTTTTTTTCAATCGAAGCAGGGACCAGCTGTGTGACGTCAGATTCCTTGCATCTCAAAGTCCATGTGGCAACTATGGGATTCTTGGTTGCTCTACTGTTTGTTGTGGACCTTTGCCCACACTTTCCAGGTTCGCGGGACTTTGTTCGTGTTAAAATTGCATTGAATCGTAGGCCCCGTTGCTCCCCCCTCAACTTTAATTGTTGCCTTGACAAACTAAATCCAAATTGGAATAACTCTCCAAATTTCATGCAGATGCTTGACAAGTACCTTTCATGCAGAATGGATCCCATCCATGTTCACCGCATCTGGCCGCGGGAACCCTCGACGCTGTGCCAAGGCTCAGTAATGGAAGTGGTACCAGCTAGCCACAGGACGCCAGCATAAAGCAGTGCAACCTACCCAACAGGAAATCGAATCAATTTGCACTTGATGTAACAAAACTGTACACGAGCGGTTTGCAGCGGCTGCCAATCTATGTATGTCTGTGAGATATTGACATATTTCCAGATTATATCTTAATTCTTAGATGTATACATATACTGTACTACGAAGATATGTATGTCTTTATTGACATGTATAGCAAAGTGGTTGCGACTACCCCTTGTTTGAAGGCAAACAGCACTAAATCCTGCAAATACTCTCAGAATGCTGGCACTAAAAAAGGACTTTCCATTCAAACTGATCTGACAGCCATTGGATTTGGAATTGCATTCAGTGGTACAAAAGGGTCTTTGGACCGTGACACATGTGTGAATTACTTCAAATATCAAGGCTTGAGCTTTGAGCTTTTGCAGGTCTCACCAAAGGAAGTCCCCCTCTAGGCCCGAGCAACTGCGATGGCTAGACGCGAAAGACGCATGAGACAGTAGGCATAGAAACGATAATACGACATCTGGACGAAACCTAACAGAGATCTGTCAAGCAATGGATTTTGCAGAAGAATCACAAGGGCACATTTTGGAGTACATCAGCACTGAAGCTCAACAGGATTCTCTATTGACCGAGGCTACTTGAAGCGACAATTAGGACGCAGCATTAACATCTTCCGTTCTATCAACAAACGATTCAGTCACAAACTAAGCAAACCAAGATGCGTCCGTGCTGCATGACCGTGGAGTGGCCGCGTTGCAAACATGAAACCGCCTGCACGTGGCACTGCAGACCAGCCAAAGAATTTTGTGACTCCATTTGTCAGACATACCTTGTGATTGATGTTAAATGGATGAGAACTGCCAACAGCCGAACACAGGTGAAGTGATAGGGGAACCAAAAATGAGAGGTGTTGATGAGTCAGATGCAGCGGGGTTACACCCACCAATCCGGGCATGAATGCTTCGGGCCTCCAAAGAAAAGAACACTGCACGCAACTCGTTGCAAAGGTAAAGACACCTAGGTCGCCAACAATATGCAAATGCAAAATGTTTCAGGCTTCGGGATTGCATCTGGACCATACTTGCATTCCTACTGTTTCATACTTGGCATTTCCGAGGGTCCAAAGCAAAATGCAAAGCATACACAGAAGAATTCCAGGTTGTAGCCAAGGCAGTTCGAAGTCTCTGGACCTGACAAAATTCATTGAAACAGGAATGGATGCAGTGAACCGCGCTCATCCAGCATCCGGCTTAGTTCTACTCTGCAATGGAACATTCTGCATACTTTCGATGTCAAACACCAGAACACTTCAGATGCCAATTTCAAACTCAAAAAGCACTCTGATGCGAGACATTTATGAAATTTAATCTTGATGTTTTTTTCAGGAGCAAAAGCGAAGCTGAGAGGCTCAAGTCCCAAGAATGCATTGATCCTGAGTGAAACTGCTTCCATCCCTTTGGTGAAAAGCAAGGGCCGGGCAGCAGCAAACAAATCAAAACGATTCAACACGACCGCGCACATTTTCTCTAGATCATCAAGCAAGCTTGCTTTTTGATGAGTAATTGTGTAAAAACATGGAAAAAAACAATCTCAAATTGGATATGGGAGTTGATGCCAATAATTTCACCTCGCTGTCTGCTTGCGCCAAGCAGCTGGGACAGGAGTGACGCCTGATCTGTTGACAAAATCAGCTTGCCATCTCCGTTGCACACACCTGAAAAGAAAGGAAAAATGTCAACCTCGAATCCAGTTCCGTCACAGGTCAGCTCATCATCTTTCTTTGTGTCAGACTAGTGCGAGATGACATCTTTGGGGCAACCATTCTCATGCCTCTATGTGGAACGGATTAAGTAAGGCCAATTTGACTACTGTATAGGCAATAGGTCTTCTTCCTCGTGGATCATGAAAACGCAGGATAACTCAGGCAATGAAACATTGGCTGTTCCAAGAACGTTTCACCTTGGATCTAGCCCCCTGTCAGATCCTCACACCTGCTGCCCAGGAACGAGAGACCAAGCTGGTCTGTGCCAGGTCCATGTGCTTGTGGTCATGTGCCACGCTCCTGTGGAGAAGGGCCAAGTGGCGAAGTTCAGAGGAGGATTTGGCGGATTTGGGTGAAAGTGCAGGAGCGAATCCGAGGAGCGGCTGTCGAAATTTGAGAATCGATAGTCCAAGGCGCTAGGTAAGATGCCATCCCAGCAACTTGAGAAAGACTTGAAGAAGAATCTGATCTCTCAACAGGGCCCAACAGGTCTCAAAAACCACATCGAACTCGTGTCATCTGCAAACATCACAAATGTTACTAGTGATAAACTGCACACCCAAGCGGAGACAGATTCATGTTCAGCTGCCCTGCAAGTGCAGAGTTTTCAGGCATTTTCAACCTCTAACCAGCGTCCGTGAGAATTGGGTGGCACAAAAATCTAGATTTTCCCAAAGGGCGAAATCCCAGAAATTCAGCCCAGCTCCCCGGCCGCGGCTCCTGCGCCAATCTTTGGCTATGTCGATCTGCTCGCTGAAGGGATCACCTAAGAAGTCCTGGGACGGTCCCCACTGTCCACCCTACCCCTGGTGCAAGTCTGGCGGGCCTGTGGACACCAAACACCTGTGCCTTGGAAGTGAAATGGAAGAAAGCAGACGACGTCCTTGTAACTTTGTTCTTATCACTGCCCCACTGCATGACCATCACCTAAGGTGATTCCTTACCTAAGGTGATGTTGTCGCTGTTTCTATCACTTTGGCAAGCCCTCAGTTCACTTCCGGAGGTCAAGGTGTCATTCATCCCGTTCATCATCCACAGGACGTGTAGCTTATGTCCCTTCACCACACCCGTTGGCTGTGTCCTTGCCAAGAAGGATTACCTGACAGTTCCAAAATGGACAGCACTCTTGTGCAATTTCATTGGCCAATGGAAATAAAATCCAGGCGAAAACCATTCACTTCCTTGTAGAAGATCCTACTACTGCCAGCATCTTAGGACACCCAGTTGATGCTCACTCCTTGTAGATTTCATGTACAAGGCTCTGAAAATCTAGAGATATTCACGAAACACATGTCCAAAGGATAAAGAACCTGGAATGAAACTCAAGATTTCCAATGTTTCAGGAAGTGCAAACAACAAGCATCACTACACTACCATGCGCCAAGAATCACTGAAGGTGATCTGCATACCAGCACTGCACACCAGCAACAATACGGCGATCGTATTGTCGACCCAGCCAGAGTTGGTAAGGCCTTGTCAGCCCAGTTCAACAAATTATATACATTCTTCAGAGTATGTGGGGATATCAAAAACTGTTCAACTTCAACTGTGACTTGGTCTGCCACATTTCATCTACAACGCCAATCGACCTACTGCAGAATGCTTCTGCAAAACTGGAGAGATTTTCTAATGTACATACATATATGTTGTCTGCGAGAAACCTCTGCCAAGATTTGTCATCTAACGTTTGCATTTCCAACTTGTCTTGGCCTACCAAATGTCAAAGTTTCTGTTTCTCATGTTGGATTTCGAGGTCAGGAAATCTGAGCAAGGCAAACGTTGATCCACAGACTCTACAAACACTGCGGCAGTTCTACATGACGCAGATTTCTGAAGTGTTTCAGCATAATTCAAGGCGACCCTCTTGAACTACAATTCAAAGTCGTCTCAATTGCGTTACTCTTGCGAAGCCCGCCTAGAACGAGTACAAGGTTCCACCTGAGCGAAGTGCAAGGAAAGCTGAGATTTCTTTGTACGTGAGGCTCCGGACTTCTAACTTTTCTTGACTGCTTGCGTTTGTGAATGAAAGTACCACAAGAAGGAGCTGTGGGTTTTGTTGATCTTTTCGACAAGGCTGGCATGAAACATCAGCAACATCTAATTACATGCTGGATTTGAGTCATTTCTGGTCTTTCCACAAATGGAATCGCAACATGAATCTTTGAAAGTGACACGCCTGGCAACAAGAATGATTGGCGTGCGAAAATGCTAAACTAAAAGACTCGACGAGTGGCGCTGTTTCCAGAAAGGAAACCGGTTCCTCGGGATCTTCTGGCTCCTGTGCCATCAAACATTTAAACCCGACTCTATCCTGCTTGAAAATTGGTCAACCAAACAGCACAAGCTGCTGCTACCCCAGCTCCTCGGGCGCATCTTTCTCTGCTGTCACTAGATTGTCCTCGAAACAGTTCAAAACAGCCCTATTGCATCCTATTGCCCATGTTGTTGGGCATACCTACTTGGATACACCACATGCTGCTGTGAACAAACTCTGGTGGGTTTCATTTCAGAATCAGGACAGATCAAATCTGGTCAAATGCTTCGAAGAGAAGAAGATCTTAGGGGATCCCTGAAAGTATCATTCTTACATTTCTTTACGGTGTCCAGTTTTCACAAGATTCTTGATGGCTTGCAGTTTCTTCATGCACATACATTGATTTGACGTAAACCATACCAGTGCATCCACTCCATTTCATCTGCTCTACCATTCTCCATGCTCAGAGCTGTGCCTGAATCACCTTTGGGAGAACATCCGACTCAGCCACTTCGTCTGCAATAGGCCCAACAGGCACCACAGCACCAGCGTGCCGCGGGCTGAGGCTGATCACACGCTCCTGTCCATGATCCTGAAGGAAAAACATCACTCGCAATCAGTGCAAGGCAAAAACAGCAACCATCTATTTGTTGCTAAAAGAAAACTGGCACTAACCAGTCCGGTTGGAATTGCCTACGTTTTTGTATGTCTTGATGTTTACGAAGAACTTCAGGCAAATCACCTGGACGGGTTCAACTCTGTGAAGATGGTTCAAGATGTAACAACTTGGGGCTCTGCAGATTTCCACTTGGTTTGGGAGCCTTTCATTCACTTTTGACACGTAGTGAAAACGGGCTCAGCATGTTTCAGTGCTCAGTCTTTGCATTTTTGGACCCATCCATTTGTGCCTCTGGAGTGTGCAAAGATTCCTCGACAATCTCATTGATTTCAGACTCCTGGCGGTTTTGAAGGAGCTTCGTGAGCACGATCATTCAGAAGTACTGAGTGATGATATCTTCGGGATTGATACCAGTTGAGTATATTGAGCAAATTCATGCCAAATCATGCTAAATTGCTATCTGGATAATGATAATGATGACTGTTTTCAAGTACTACTAGAAGATCTACGAATCTATAAGGCAGCAGCGGTGGTTAAACTAATTTCTTGTGCCTTAACAACTTCGTTTCAAGCTTGTAGCTGCTGCCAAGTTGTTGACATCTCGTGACTTTGACAAGCGAACATACGGTATGGTTGCTTGCCGCCTCCGCCACGACCACCGCCGCTGCCACCACCACCAGCATCAGCATCAGCATCATCATCATCATCATCATCATCATCATCATCATCATCATCATCATCATCATCATCATCATCATCATCATCATCATCATCATCGTCATCGTCATCGTCATCGTCATCATCATCATCATCATCATCATCATCATCATCATCATCATCATCATCATC
>DF244331.1:0-28281 GCA_000507305.1 Breviolum minutum Mf 1.05b.01 | reverse complement strand
CGACGACTCCGACTCCGACGACTCCGACGACTCCGACGACTCCGACGACTCCGACGACTCCGACGACTCCGACGACTCCGACGACTCCGACGACTCCGACGACTCCGACGACTCCGACTCCTACTCCTACTCCTACTCCTACTCCTACTCCTACTCCTACTCCTACTCCTACTCCTACTACTACTAGTCCTACTCCTACTCCTACTCCTACTACTACTAGTCCTATTCCTACTCCTACTTTTACTCCTAGTCCTACGCCTACTCCTACTCCTACTCCTACTCCTACTACTTCTACTACTACTACTACTTCTACTACTACTGCTACTACTACTTCTACTACTACTACTACTACTACTACTACTACTGCCACAGTCCGGAGCTGTGCGCGAACCATACCCGAATCATACCCGAATCATACCCGAACCATACCCGAATCATACCCGAACCATGCCCGAACCATACCGGATGCATGCCGATCAGCCCAGGGTGGCCAGAGTCAGGCTAGTCCAGTTGGTAGTGCATGGGCCTGTAAAGCTTAGGCTCAAGGCTCAATTCCCGGCCAATGCTGGATATGAATGTTTTCCGGGCCGCGATCCATACCCGCGAATCATACCCGCGAATCATACCCCGAATCATACCCCCGAATCATACCTCCGAATCATACCTCAAGTCAAACCTTCCGGTCTGGGCACGGATTAAACGGAAATAGCCATTTTGTTAATATATGTTAATATTATCAGTTCTCACTTTGAGTGTTTTTGCCTGTGCAGGATGAACATTTGGTCCTTTCAATTTTGGAGGAATAAGACCTGAGGTCTGATCGTGTTTAGTTGCTTTCCATTACATCGCAGGAGTCTGGCGGGGCGTTCCTCTACTTCTGGGACGACGCCTGGTGGTGATGGCCCCAAAAAATGAACATGGGCCGCCAATCAAACCTTGTCAAGCGCGCGCCTTGAAAGTGGTAACTTGCAAGGTTCTCGGAAGATCTAGGCGGAGAGTCCTTTTGCTGTTCTTGCGCCTCAAAGACTTTCATGCCTGGCGCCAAGATTGACATCCCGGAGAACTGTTCCTTGGCTCCAGCGATGCACAGTCAGAGAAGCTGCACATATCATCCCCGGGGCTGTAGAGATCTAAAAATTCTTAATGGAGCATGCTGAACAACCTGTGACGGCAAGATGTTTGGTGGGGCAACGGTTTTTGGTTTTGGTAGACATATAAAATCAGTCCTAGTGCATGTCGGAGTCATGCAGCAAGTTGGAGCCTTGTAAAAAACTTTCGAAGTTGATATCTCCACTATACATGAGATTTTGTTGCTGACGCTCCTGCGTCGCATCGCGATTTTACTGCCGCATTCATGTTGTGCAGGAAGCAGCTCTTGCAGGCCAGGTCCGACCTGGCGGCAGCAAAGCTTTCCTGTCGCCAGATGTTGCTGCTGGCGCCTGACACTGACACTCAGCATGCTGGGGAGTAAACCAATCCCTGCGAGCTGCAAGGGCATCCCCCGCAGAAGCAGTGACCTCTGGGCGTGCGGCGTCACACTGTGGATCCTGGTGACCCTGGTGACTGCAACTGCCGTCGTGCCCCCAAAGCTGCGCAAGTCAGAAGTGCCATGCAAAGAGGCGATGTTGTTTGAAATTTTGCTTGGTAGATCATCCCACGTACTAAGTGCCCCCCTAAGTAGGGATATTCTGTGTATAAATGGCATAAGTGGAAGTCTGAAGTTTCCCGTGCAGTTCTCAGTTGGTTGTCCCTTGCTTGCGCCTTCATCACATGACGCAACAACCCTGGACTGAGGACATCCACCTGTGGCACGGTGCAAACATGCTCAGCCCGCAGTGGCTAAAAATGCTTGCCCACTTCTGGACATGAACGCGGAAACGCGCCAGATTCCAAGGTGATATGTTTGTGACGAGTTCAAAATACATCCGCATCCATCCCATGTCCAAGGCACTTTGCATGCAGTCCAAGAGCATGTCGAGCCGCTTTGGGCTCAGAATTTTTCCTTTTTTGCGCAAACACGTGCGTTCATGGAGCGGCTTGTGGCGCTGCAGGTCCACAACATTGCTGCAGACATCCACCGGCCATCATGTTGATAAATTCATGGCAAGGCGTCATTCTGGTGGAAGAATGTGGGTTATTCTTACATGTTTCGCGTTCCTCACTATAGTCGGATTGGTGCCATGTTGATGCGCGTCCTATTTGAACATCCGCTTGGTGCATGACTCAGATTCTGAACAGCCTTGAATCATTCAGAAAATGCGTTTGCAAAGCAGGTTGGCCCGCAACAGGAGCTGGGGGGCTGATTCTAGTTGAGGCCTCTGCATGGGGCAATGGATGAATCATAGCACTTTATACCAAGAATATCCCAAGAATATATGATGATGATGGTCATGATGATGATGCGGACGATGAACTCACACGTCACAGTATTTTGTTCACGAACTTAGTTGTGAACATTGTGGTTTGATTAGTTTTGAACTTAGTTTTGGGCATGAGTGTTTTTGTGAAGTTCTTGTAATCAATTTTAGTTCTGTTTTTTTGCACATGATTAGTCGAGATTCACTTCCCCCGCGGGGCCAATGCATTCCACCTCATTCCTTCCAGATCCTCGAACTGTGGCAGTTGTGGCACCACAGGGCCAATTTTGTGAAACTAGTTTTAAAATCATAATGACTGTTTGGTATCTTCAAAAAATGGAGCCCATCAAAATACAACAAACATATACTATGTATGTTTGTTTTCCCAAACTGCACCACCGAAAAAACCAGTCACGCATTCGTGGAATAACTGCATGCATTTTTTTTTCGAAAGAAAACATGCATGATTTTATAATTCAATTTTCTGAAAATGGTAAATTTATAAGAAAAGAGACCCAGGGCACAGCAGCCCCTACCCTCACATGTCAAGCGGGAGTATAGTGAATTGGCGGATGCTGTCACCTTGTTTCATGAACCCTTGCAAAACTATGCAAAACTAATGTAAACTAATTGTTTTCTCTAACTTACACACAGTCTTAGGGTTTGTTTAGTTACCGTTCCGTTTTTTTTGGGGGGGGTTACGTTNGCAAATGTACGTCGTAGTTCGCAGTTGTACCGCGCCACATTGTGGTTTCAAGGTGGATGAATGTTTTTTCCTCCTGACATAAATTCACAGTAAACCAGCACCTTGCACATACTGTTGTTAAAAAAAATCATGCACCCGTTTTAGTCGACATGGCAAATATCCCTGTGTTCAATTGCGACAACAATCCTAACTGGCTTGCTGGAATACTCCATTGTTTCTTCATCATCCAATCATTAGAGTTCACATCAGTTTGAACCACAATGAAATGTACGATTTCCTGTACGAAGAGGCTATAATTTCCGAGAATATCCAACATGTGTCTACACGATTTAAAAAAAAACATCCCAAAATCCACCTATGGCTAGTGAGGGCCAAAACGTTGTATGTGTTAAGATCCAAGTCACTGGCATCGATTGGGGGGTCATCTCGGGGCATACCCACATTCCTGAGGACACATTGCAAGATGTTACACCCTTGAAATTTGGCATGGGACACCTAAGAAGCACCCACATTCCAGAAGCTTTGGTTTTTCAATCATTCTTGGCAAGTCCAGTTTTGTATAAATTTCCAGGTTGTGGTTATTCTTCACATTTCTCAGTGTATCTCAGTGTGCTATCGGGACCCATGGAATCCTGTCAGGCCCATTCGCTTGGCCCTTTAAAAGCTGAGTTGATGTATGCGCCACGGCCCCTGCTCCGTCAACTCATCGGGAAATTGGAATCAAATCTACCTATCCAAGGATTAATTTCGCAAATGCCGGGGTGTCTCTCATTGCTGAGCATTAGCTAGGTTGGGTTTTCTTTGCAGCAGTGGCTACGTAGTTGCATAAGTGATTTGCTATCCACATAAGATCATGTATTCCCACTCTGTTGGATTCCCACATGAACAGCAAAGCAGCACCAGTTGTACAGATACTCTTCACAAACCATTTTTACACTCCATAATTTGGAATAACTGACTTAACGATGAACTCTCCCAGGATGTGATTCCTATGATTCCAGGATGTGTCAGATTGCCAAATGTCAGATGATACAGTGTGTTTTGTTTCAGTTCTCACAAGATCTGACCAAAGCGGATGGACCATGTGTTTCCACATTTCACGTGGCTGAAGTGTTGGGGAACCTCCCAACAACCAGACACGCATCTTGTGCAAGCGAGAAACACAAAGTTCCAACTCGGGACGTGAAGCTTGTCTTTGTGCGTCATGCCGCTTGCTCGCCAAAATAGACCTTGGAACGATAGATAATAGATGCAAATGATGTATATATACAATACGTTACCTTATATGCCAATTCTCATGTATATTTGATGTGATTGAGAACATTAAAATCATTCTAATTTGCTAAATTGCATGGACAGCAAAGATGTGAAGTCATAATAAGGAAAGCAACGATGCTGGGAACACAAGGAGAATTAGACATGTCCATTTCCCCACTATGGGCCGTATGGGTGTGATTCATCCATCTATTGGAGCATTCCTTATGGACAAGACATCCTGACAGCATGCGATGAACTGCTGCTTTCCATGGCTGTGGGAGTCTGGAAAATCCGAGCGCCTTTGGCGGCATTTCAAAACAAAAACTTCCCACTTGGAGTTGGCATGGAGATTTTTGAGAAGACAATTTGGAAGACATTTTCAAGATGATTGACAAGCATACCCCTTTGGCTGAACATGCTGAATGGGAGACCTTTTCCCCATGAAATCTGAATGCTTTGAATTGTTTGAGGCTGCCAAAGCTGCAGGAGAGATGTGAGTTGATGGGATTTCGTCCACAGGGAAACCCCAAAGATTCAATGGGATTCACTTGAGAACTACCCGTTTCTGAGCAGTACATGAAAGTTGTCCTGTGATCTTGAATTGTTTAATGGTCATGAGCAGAATGTATTTTCAACGACCTGTTTGGGAGGACGAACTTTTTGAATGGGATCATCTTCTTGAAGATGCACATCACCGGAAAGGTTTTTGCAATGTGCAAACCACAGTTACCAGACCTGCTGATATACTTGTCAATGTTTATTGTTTTTCTTTCCTGCACTTGGTGCACTTGGTGCACTTGTGACGAAGCAAAGCAGTCCAAGGCAATGGCAAGAAAAGGATTTGCCTTGCTTGCCTGCCCGGCCCTGTTCCATCCTTTTCCTATACTCTGATTTTCATCATTTTGATCGCAAACTGTTTATTTGTGTCATATTTTTAGCACGGTCAGGCAGTTCTAAATAATCATTTAGAAGTAATAGATTCTTGAGCCGTGCCTCTATGCTAGCGACCACTTTTCATTTTAAGGTTAAACTTGATTTGAATTGAACGCATGTCAGGCGATTCCAGGTAGTCTCCAGGAGAACATTGGCCAAATGAATGGTTTGGCAGAGAAGGCAGTGAGACGACTCCATGAACTGAACTGACAGCTGGCGTGCAATTTTTTTCAACATGTTTATTTTTGAACGCCCAGTTCTTCTCGCGACCTCGGGAAGAACGATGCGCAGTGGGCCGCTTACGCCTTTACAGAAACAAGGCATGACCTTGCTTTGGCAATATATTCAATGTTGTCCAATGCCCCATTAACAAGAGAGGTAAAGGATTCGGCCACACTTCATTCTTTGACTTGGAAATTGGAGCAACTGTTGAGATTTCAATCTTTGGGGGGGTTTTACCCGACACGTCGCTGGGGAATTGACAATAAATGTTGGTAGGTCATTGGCTATCGCGAATTGGGCGGTGGTACTGCCAGGTTTCTGGAGGTGCAAAAAATCACGGAACAGTTGAAACTTCCACAGATTTTTTTGCGGAAAACTCAGGTGCATGCATTGGCTGGTGGTGGAGCTATACCAAACCCAAAGGTGCTCAACAGCTTTGTGTGAAATGTAAAAGACACGTGTTTTCAAATTGAACATCAGGATTCCAGACAATATGCCTATCACGTGATTTGAAAATTCGTCGAATTGCACTTTTTGAACGATTGATATCTAAAAAGACAATGATCATGAAGTGCAATCGCTTTTGTGAATCATATTATCATCATATATCAATCTTCTTACTATGTCATCTCGATTTTCTCCGATTTTGGACATTTTTTGAGGTGCCTGGTTTGGTGAAGCTTGCCGCTGGACTTCATCAGTCCTTTCAGGGTATGGCGCGACAACTTCTCACGTGGCTCGCAGAGGATCAAGGTGTACCACCAGATGCATTGCTCCAGTAGGAGGCTGAGATGAAATTCCTACAGATGGAGTCTAGCAAAAATTGAGTTGTTTAATTGATTTGAGATGAAGTTCCCAAAAAAAATGAAACAGACAAACAGTTTTTCTCGTGTTTTTTTCAATGGTGTGTTTTATGTTGATTTTTAAGGTGCATTGATGAAGAGGTCCTTGAAAACTTGGAGGTGGGTGAATTGTGCAGATTTGAGTCTTGACGAGTTCATGCCGGATGTTTGCTAAAATACAAGTAGTGTGTGATTGATATCGTAATTGTTTGTTGTGCTATCGTTAGAAAATTATATGTTGTCGTAGTGATTTTTCATGGTGGCAATTGCATGCCATTGCATCTTCAACTATTTTTTTAAGAAAAAAACACTTGTGTCATGCTGCTGGACGCAATTGGTGTGCTAGTGACTACGTAGTGCTGGCAAGTTCATGTCGAGGTTTGTTTTGAGATTTGAGGCTTAATCTTTCTTTCAAAAGACGAGTAAAAACACAAGATCTGCTGTAAGTAAGATGCTGAACGTCACCGACTTGAGGCCCTATAAACCTATTGTGTAATTTGAAAGTCATGGAAATTCATGGTTTTTGCAGGGAATCAGAGAGCCCTTTGGAAACTAAAGCACCCTGTGAGGATGGCGATTGCAGCGCTTCTGTTTTACGTCCCGCCCTCACTTGCCGACAGATTCAGAACTGTTGCCTGCGCCTCCACCGAGTTTTTGTCTTGTGTGTTGGTATGATTCAGCATGATGTATCAGCTTTTTGCGAACATTCAGCGTGATTTTCATGTTTGTTTTAACCGTCGAAAATGGTTTGGTCAACATCTCCACAGTCATCGTCAGGGTTGTGCAGCTATGGCTTCGAATCTGAGGTGCGTTTGTTTGAAACATGTGCAAATTGATGGAGAATTCGTGGAATTGATGAGGAACATCTTGCAGCTTTTGGTCCCCAGTGGATGATAGGGATTCATTTTTTTGAGCATGTCACTTGAGTGTCTTGGGTGTTACATGTTCTAACAGAGTCAATGAAAAGCAGGCAGACGTTTTGGAAGCAGAAAGACAGGAAGAAGGATCTGGTACCAATCTCAACTCAGGGTGAAGATGCAAAACTGCTCAGGAGTTGTGTTTTTGTTCGCTGGTGATGTATGACTTTTAAGCCTCCAGCTGAACGAGGGTTGGTGTTTTTCTCTGTGTTTGAGCTGAGTTGTATTTGATGAACACACGGATTCGTCCTTCCTCACATTAGCGTTGGGGCCATAGTTTTGACCGACATCGAACCAGACATCTAAGTGGATGAAGTGTCTTCCCTGAGGGCTGTGGGTTCAGTTCCCGGGCCATTAGCTCAGTCCCGATATCTTTAGCAGAGGTTGACCCCCCCAAAAAAAAACAACGCCATCACCGGCCGAAGATTCTGGAAGGTTACAATTTCGTGATCCCAGTCATCCAGAAAAATGGCTTCATGTGGAGTAAAGGCCTCGGTGAAGATCTGTTTAACAGAAATTGAATCATAGTTGACAGCACCGAGGTCTGGATTGCCACAGGGCAAATATGTGGTGGTCTTTGTTGGAGATTTCTTGGAGGTCGTTTTTTTCTTTTAGTGAAGAAAATGAAAACAAATTTGAAACTGAAAGATGCACTGAAAACTTCCAAGCCAAGTTTGATGAAATGGAGATGTTGGAACAGGTCTTGACCAAAAGTGCATTTGTTGCAGCCCGGCATAGAGTATGCTGTAGTGAGGCGGGGAGGAAAACATGGATGGACATTGAACATCATGCCGTATTAGTTGCTGCACCACTTATGGGCATAGTTGACATAGCAGTGCAACAACATGCATTCAGAAATGTTGAAGTAACGAATCATGGCTTGCATGGCGTTGAGAATCTTCACCCTCCATTAGTAGTCTAAGTGAGTTTACTGGAGGATAGTGACATACATGACATACATTTCCGCTTTGGTTTTGCATGGTCGCATCTTCCAAAATGCTTGCAATGCAGGATTCTGAAGGTAGAAGGCGCCGCTTCAGCATGCCCTTTCTGGTGAGCCCAAACGTTTCACGCTTGATTCACTTGATTTTTGTCAGACTATTTGTGCATTGGATTCATTTCAAATATGTGGAACTTGAAGGTTGCTTGGCTTTGGATGTAAATTTCACTTCTGTGAGACTTTGTCCTAGTTAAATGAAGTGTTGGAAAAAATATGGATCCAGGAAAGTTCTGAACTCAGATTAATTGAATTTTCAGAGGATGTATGTTTGCATCGCATGTCGTCAGCTCAAGTGGAGAAGATGAACCCTTACAACGCGGGTTACCCGGGTGCACCGGGGGCTCCCGGGCCAGGTGCACCCGCCTCTAGTCCCTTTGGCGCGGGTGGCAATGTGCGCAACACGCCCTTCGCCGGTGGAGCTGCTACGGGGCCATTTCCAGGAGCTATGGGAACTCCAGGGATGGCACCACCAATGGGAGGTATGGGTGCGCCACCAATGGGTGGTCCACCTATGGCTGGTGCACCACCAATGGGTCCACCAGGAGGAATGGGAGGTCCACCAACTATGGCAACTCAACAAACCATGCCACCTCCACCTACCATGAAGAGTCCAGCTCCAGCCTTCCCAGGCACCGGCATGGGTGCAGCTGCTCCCAACAATGATCCACCTGCAGCCTTTGGTGCTGCTGCCAATGTGCCACGACAAACTCCTGGGGTATACTCAAGCCCCATGGACAATAGCAGTATGCCAGGTGCAGGAATGCCCGGGCAAGCTCAGCAGCAAAGTGGGCAGGATGCGTATTCAGCGCAATTCTTGAAAGATGTAGATCAATTCAATTCTCCAGCTCACTTTGTTCGCTGTTCGGTTTCGAGACTACCAAACTCCCTTAGTGCCAAGCAGAGGTTAAACATCCCCCTGGGTGTGGTTTTGCAACCCTTGGCACCATTGCCACCAGAAGTAGAACCCGTTCCTTCGGTGAACTTTGGGGTTGTTGGAACCATCGTTCGGTGCAAGCAGTGCCGCACCTATGTGAATCCCTTTGTGCAGTGGGAGGCCAATGGACGCCGCTGGAACTGCAATTTGTGCGGTTTTTCGCAGTTGACACCAGATCCTTACTATGCGAGTTTGGATGAGTCGGGCAAGCGCATGGATCGTTTCCAAAGAGCTGAACTGCACAAAGGTGCAGTTGAGTATATAGCTCCAGGAGAATACATGGTGCGGCCCCCACAACCACCTGTTTTCATGTTTGTGATTGATGTCTCCTACACCGCAGTGGTCACCGGCCTCTTGCAAACTGTTGTGACTAGCATCAAGGAAGCAATCCTCTCAGGGAAGATTCCGGGTGGACAAAGAGTACAAGTGGGCATCATTACCTTTGACACTTCCCTGCACTTCTACAACTTGAATTCTAACCTTAGCCAACCTCAAATGCTGGTGGTGTCAGATTTGGAGGATCTCTTTTTGCCATTGCCTGATGACATTTTGGTACCTTTGGCCGAATCTGAGACTGCCATTGTGAACTTGTTGGATTCGTTACCTTCTATTTTCGGAGAGACCAAAGTGAATGAATCCTGCTTGGGTTCGGCGGTGCGCGGAGCATTTATGGTTGCTTGGTTGAGAGATGGACATGACATTGGGAACAAGACCTTGCAACATGTTGATGCCTAGGCCTATGACAATGCAAGATGATCAGGATGAACAAAATCAAGCATCAGGAGATGGCATGGATATCATGCACTTTCTCAATATATCTTTGATATTTTTGATACTATCATACAATATCATACAATATCATACAATATCATACAATATCATACAATATCATACAATATCATACAATATCATACAATATCATACAATATCATACAATATCATACAATATCATACAATATCAATACCTTTTAACTCATCATTCGATTCAACAAATTGATCATGATCAATGAGCAATTCAACAAAACTTACATATTTAATGACAGAAATTTATACATATATTTACCACCAGAAATTTATTCCCTGCACGACGTCATGACTTCCAAGGCGATGAAACACATTGGTGGAAAGATGTTGGTCTTTGGTGCTTGCATTCCAAGCGTTGGAGAATTGGCTTTGAAGTCCACCAGAGATAATCCCAGGCGAAGTGGAAAAACATGAATTCAAAAGGCACTTGTTTTGTTTTTGTTTGAATGAAAGGTACCTTTTGTACAGTATGTAATGGGTAAAGAATGGTGAAACTGTAAATGTAATAGTAATGGATATGTATGTATGAGCCTATATCTATAGGTACGTGAGGTTGTGTAAATAGATTTCACATGATGCAGAGGAATGTACAGTAACGGATCGAAACAGTAGAAGTTAATCAGATTTCCAGGCTGTTGGGCACAGATCGTGAAGTGGAATTGCTGCGGCCTGCGGGTCTCTTGGACTTGTTTTTAAAAAGGATTTGGCCTAATTTTTTTTTCCATAGGTTCTTCGGATATGTTGGGGTTGTCATTGCAATCCATGGGTACGACTCAGGAAACGATGGCTACAAAGACCTGGCCAAGGACCACAATTTGGTTTTAGAAACGGGAGGTTTTGCCAAAGTCATGGTGAAGCAAGTTGAAATACAGCAGACTTCAAATACCTTGATCAAAATGATCAATGGATATGAAGGGATGATAAAGTGTATATAGATATCGTTGATCCATAGATGATCTATGGTAAATTTTGATGACAGCAAGATGAAGGTGTTTTTGTGGCCTATACCTTGATCGGCCATGGAAAGAGCTTGCAGGACCTCACTCCGGCCCAGATTTCGGTGGAGCTCTTCATGGCTCCCCAAGCATATATGGATTTGGCATCGATTTGCCCACTTGCAAAGTATACCGGTGGCGATGTCCATTACTATCCGCAGTTCAACATCAACACCTGCGGTGTAACTTGCTTGCCAAGCGTCAAAAAAACACGCCAAGTGTCAATGGTTTGATGATTTTGCATGTCAAGATTTCCAGATTTCCAATATGTTTTTTCAACTCAGGAGAAGTTCAAGTCAGAGTTGGTGCATGTGCTCACTCGCTATATGGGTTGGGAAGCTGTGATGCGAATTCGTGTCTCAAGAGGTTGGAAAATCACCAAATTTGATGGACATCTCTTTATCCGTGGACAAGATTTGTTGGTTGTTCCCAATTGCCATCAAGATCAAACCTTTGCCATACAGATTGACATGGAGGAAAATGTGACCCCAGATCCTGTTCTCTATGTCCAGAGTGCCTTGTTGTATACCAACAGTGATGGTGAACGTCGTATCCGAGTGCACACTTGGGCTGCTATGACAACTCCAAACTTCAATGACATCGTCGGCTCCATCGATGTGCAGGCGCAGATGTGAAGTAGAGTCAAAAATCTTTCATCCTGAAAAAAAAGGGTCATGGAGTCTTCATTCATATGATACATATGCATTACACTATATTACACTCACACTCTTTGATAGTCGTTGGTGTCAGCGGTTGCCTTAAATGCTGTTTTTTTTTCCCCTGTTCCATTTCAGGCCAGTGCTGTGATGATGTCTCACCAAGCCTTGGATCAATCTTTGAAGACAAATCAGACGGAAGGTCGAAACAAATTGAGTTCCTTCTGTCAACAGGTGGTCCAAGCTGGCAATGTTTGTCCACAATCAGATGCTCTTCAGTTCTTGCCTTTGTACATCATGGGTATGTTGAAATCGGCGGCCTTTCGTGCCACCAATGACATCCATGCAGATTTGCGAAGCTACATTTGGATGCGCTTAGAAACTTTGTCAGTCTCACAGACTGCAGCTTTCTTCAACCCAAGACTCATGGCCTTACATAATGCTCCAGAGGAATGTCGTATGCCCAATGAACATGGTCAGATTCAACTGCCAGAGATGTTGAATCTTACAAGTGAATCAATGACCCAAGATGGTGTGTACTTACTGGAGGATGGTGAGTCGATTTATGTTTGGATTGGTAGAGCAGTTGACACCAACTTCTTGCAGGCTGCTTTTGGTGTTAGCTCCTTTGATCAAGTGGATGTTTTAGCAGCTGAGAGCATCTTGGGCACCAGAGGAGATCCTGAATCAGAGAAGGTTGGCCACATCATTAGACAGGTGCGCTCAGAACGACCGACTCCCTTCTTGCAGTTGCAGATTATGAGACAAGGTGAGCCAAAGGAAGCCAAGTTTTTCGCAGCCTTGATTGAAGACAGGACTGTTGGAATGCAAAGTACCTATACCGAATTTTTGCAGCGGATGGGCTATCGATCGCCCCAATCATCCGCTCCTCCTCAGGGCGCTCCTGGCATGGCCCCTGGCATGGCCCCTGGCATGGCCCCTGGCATGGCCCCTGGCATGGCCCCTGGCATGGCTGGCATGGCACCTGGAATGGCACCTGGGATGCCTCCACCCGCCACGGGTATGATGGCACCACCGATGAACCGAGGCTATTGAGACGAAGATCACCGTGCAGAAAACAGATCCGCGCAAAAACAAAAGCACTGCTGTTGTTTTTTTTGTCAAATTTCAGTCAGAGGGGTGGAATTCATGCGCAACTTTCAACAACTTCAATACAACTTTATATAAATCAAGATCAAAGCGATTTGATTTAAGGCATTTTAGTGTGAATTATTAACATCACAGGCATCCATGATGGATACCAGTGACCGGTATCACATCCAAACTCGAGGTACGTGGTCAGCCAAACTCCATCATTGACACCACAACGTTCTTAGCGAAGGAGGCCACCAACGGAAAACAGCTGATGAAGCATCATGATGCATCATGGATATATCATATATAGACGTCAATATATAAGATAACTAAGATAACATATTGAGTCGATATTGAAAGATTATATATTTATGCTAATGCTCTATATCTGTGTATATATTTTAGATACTGATACTGATACATCACTTGCAGAGCTTTTTCATGCCCAATTATGCCTCTCATCCTCGGTGCAGTGATCGGATGGCATTGGATGTATTATACACGACTGCCAGAGACGATTTTCACAGGGAATTGTTTCGATTCAACATGTTTCCGTGTCAGGAGGGCATGCCACTCCTACGTTTGGAAGGCACTGGAACTCAGAGCTTCGATAGGTTGGAAAATAAGTGCTTCAAGATCTTTCAAGCCCCGCCAGGTGTGAAATACTCCGACTTGCGTCAGTTTCTGGATTTGAAAGGCGACCGTTGAGATCTTCGCTTTTCAACCACCTTTTTCAGTTGATGCAATGTTCCAGGTCGTCAGCGCTTTAGTGGACAGCTGCTGGAAACCGAAAAAACGTAGAAAAAAAACAGGGCAATGGTTGCTAAGCATTGTATACTTCTTATATTTTTAGGAGCGGGCGGGTGGGGCCCTTTTGGTATTGACTACCGTTGTTCCGATCACCTTATTTTGTTTTGCGATTTCATGGACAATTCAGGTTTTTGGAAGAGGTTTTGTGTAATGTAGATCTATGATCTATGTGTTGTTTTTTTTGATAGAAAAAATAGGTTTAGGATGGTCTAGGTCTTCATGTTTCAGAGTCCTAAACTCCATAGAATGCCTTCATGTGCACAATGAAGCCCTTGGAACAGGAAATTCCTTTGCCCATAAAACCACCAGTCCTAGCGTCAGCCTCAAGAGATTTTAACAGCGATTGTCAAGATGGACATGATTTGGAACATGCCAGCAAGAACACCAACGGGATCAACAAAAAGGTAAATATGAGGAGACGCATGCATTTCGACCAGGAAAGTTCATTTGATCACATTTCAATGTTGAATCAACCTAGCCTTCATTTCACAGGCATATTCAAAATAGTCAAGCATGATGCCCATCCATGCGCAGTGATGGCAGACGGTGGAGCTTCAGATGGCAGCGGCGATGAAGCTCCGCCGCTGCCAGATGAACCACCTCCATTACCCGAGGGGCTTCCCCCTTTACCAGAGGGCTTGCCTGCAGTTGAGGCCCATGATATCTCCATATTTTTTATCATATTTTTGTGTGATCTCCTTATGACTTTGGTTGATAAACTTTGATCTAAGATCATGCACTGTCACATTTTCAGATGCAGGCGGAGCCAACACAGAAGACCTTTGACGGCAGATTCGATGTGTTGAGTCGATGGTGATTTGTTGAGCCTCAGAATGAGACTTGGACATTTGCTAAGCTACAACCAGCCAAGGCAAACGAATGGCGGAGATGCCAAAAGCTGTGATCACAGTCGGCATGTCACGTGAGATCCAGTGTGACGACATGCAGAAGTTGCCTTTTTTTCCTATCTGTATTTTATGATTTTTTCAAGGCTCAGTCCCTGCGGCCCAAAGTGTCCAAGAGCAGCTTGTTCTACAATAATTGGTGTTACACGATTTCTGTGACTTTTTTTTAAGGCTTGGATATCTTGGATACTTGTGTGGTTGATGCCGGATGTAAGGTTTGAGTCGACTCCACAAGCAAATCAACTGTCAGGCACGTTTCGAGAGAATGACAAGTTTGGGGCAATCTTTCTGGAGATGATCGTGTTTGAAACTTCAATAAACACTTGTAGCGTAGCTCACTAGCCCGGTTGAATTGTCATGTGAGTTGCAAGAGGTATCTCAACCATCATCACATCAAGCAACAATTTGCTTGACAGGTAGTGCAGTAGCTGGTGGGCATACACCTGAGAGTATAGCAAGGCAAGGTCTCAAAAAAGATTGAGACAAGTCACTTTTTTGGAATAGGATTTTTCAGCAGATTCCAGGTCATCCATTTTGAATCACACGACTTTTGTGCTATGAATCAGGTTACCTCCTAAGCTGCGGCAACGTTTGGTGCAGCGAGGTATCCTGAAAGAGGAAGATGTGACAATCCTCAGCGTTTTGTCCATTGGGATTGGATGATTTTTTGGAGAAAAACTTATCCCAAGTGAATTTCATGGTTATTTTTTTGCCAAAAATTGGGGGCGGGATCAACCCAAAAATAGGGGATATGTGATATATATATATATATATGTATAAATATATATATGTGCCACTTTTTCCCGGTAACACTTTTGACCCTTGAATCCTCGGTGTTTTTTGTCGGCGTCGGAATTGAGGTGAAGCTTGCTATGAATGCTACACAGCAAGGCTCTACAAGTTCCACATCCAACCCGGCTCAAACGTTGGGAGCTTGGATTTTTCATTTGGATGTTGAAATACTTGTGTCACCTGTACCCCAAGGACCCCTGTGAATATCACAGGCGCTGTTGTGAAGGTGAGGCAATTTCTCCCAACAAATGTCGTGAAATTCGTGAATTCCTTCCTCGATAGCCAGGCCAAAGGCGCAGCACCAGCACCATCTGCACCACCCGTGGTGTGTGACTTAGCGTTGCAGCGTTGCCCATGATTCTCCGGGGATTCTGCCACATTTTTTCGCAGGTTCCACAGGTTCCAGCTGCACTGGCTTGGGCACAGCAAGCGGCGGCGGCACGGGTGAATGAGGAGTTGGCACGCATGGTTGGGGAGCCAAGAAAAAGATTGCTATGTACATTGCTACATTGCTGCTACATGGTATACAAGATTTATACAATATCTCAAAAACAACAATAAGAGAAGAGATGTTAGGATTCTGCAGACAAGATTGTTCGAAAATAGAAGAGAAACAAAACAATGAAAAACATAAACTGAAACTAAAAGAATGCCATAAAGAATCAAAACTCGAGATTTGTAAAGTTTTTAACCTCGAGGCTATGGCAAAGGCTGCAGCTGCCATGACCAAGGCGGACAGTCCCTTTGGTGTTGCCTCGTTTCGTGTCGTCGTTGCTGTAGGCAGCTCCAATGCCAAAACAACCGGTGCAGCACCCGGGGCAACCTCAGCAGGTCAGTTGAATGTCGACTTGAAATCATTTGAAATGCGTGTTTTTTCATTGTTTAACAGGGTTTTTTGTATGGTTTTTGTATGGTTTTTTGTCAGGGTACTTGGGGTAATTCCTTGCAACAGAAGATGAAACAATTGGAGAAGTTACTACGGATCCAAATAGAGTTTGATTTGGAAGGTCACAAATCAACGCCAAGTTTTGCTCACGCCAGGTCTACTCAGCCGCGCCAGTGATACGCTGGTAGCCTACACCATGAAACATAGCAGATGTTTCAGCATAGGATGTCCGTATTTTTTTACCAAATTTGTCCCTTTCTTACAAACACTTCAACGAGGTAAAGAAGCAGTCCTCAAAAGACCGAGTGAAGACGCAGAGGCTCACGTGACTCACATGGAGTGTTTTCTTGGAGACGTGGATTTGCTTTGATCCAAGGCCAGCGAGGCCAAATGCGCAAAAGCAGAGGACCGAAATGCCGTTGCATGTGAATATATGGAAATGAATGTCACTGTATGTGACATACAGTACTGTGTACCAGCACCTTCAAAAGGGTGCCAAATGCTTCCTAAAGGGTGTCAGTTCACCATCCCTTAGGGTTTATATAATTGGCATCCCTTTGAAGGTGCTGGTATGTTATGTTGTATAAAGTGCCATGGTTCACTAACAACACGGCTCTGATTGCTCAGGAAAGCAGCTCACCTGCAGATGTTCGTGCAGCAGCAGCGCGTGCTGAAGGGCAGGAGGTGACAGATATGCCTTCCATGAGAACAAAACACAAAAACACAAAGTGGAGATGACATGAGAAGAACAAACAGAAGACTCCAAAACACTCCAAAATCAAATTCTATCAAAAAAAATCGCACTCTTGGACTTATCAGCCATTGATGGAAGATGTGTTGCCCGATGACGCTGCCAGGCACCAACGTGGGTCTACGAGGCGAAAGCGAAAAGCGTTGCAAGCCCGGTCCAAAGTGTGGCCGTTGCAAGCCCGGTGGAGGCAAGTGGAAAAGCGATGTTGGGTGAGATGCCAACGATGGAAATGGAAGGGTTGTTTTTTTTTGATTCAAGAAAATGGTTCAAGCTTTTAAGAACTATTTTTATATGTTTATAAGATACTTATTTTGTGCCATCTATTTTTATGAAAGCATACTTTTACTTTAGGTGTAGGTTTTGCCAATCGTGCTAAGCTACAGGAAGATCTTATTCTGTTTTACACTTCTTTGCTAATTCACTCAAGAAATCATTGAATGTATAGCTTATATTTTCTTATAGTTTCTTCTTCGTTTTTTGAAGTAGCGCCGCAGTTTCACCTTTTTTTCTTACCATTTTTCTAAACCATCGTCAAACATCCTGATGAAAAATGCCAGGTGAAAGCAGCTCCACCGGCTCCACCGGTGGGGAAACCCAGAAAGATTTGTTGTAGAATTTCTTGGGAAGATGATTGGTTCAGTAAATGAAGCTATTGATTGATGTTTCTGAAGTCATCTCTGGCATATACATCCTGCATGGCCAAGGAAGAGAAATCAACAGGTCCACCATTGCCACCAAATTGGGTTCGAGTGCCTCATGAGGGTGATCACTATTACTGGAACACCCAGACAAATGAGGCCAGTTTAACATGAACAAGTTGAATCAATTTGATGTTTGATCTATGAAGTTCTTGAATTTTCGTGCAGTTTCCTTTTTGTTGAACCCCATGCAGTGTTGTAGTGGTTTGTAGGTCAGTTGGGAGCATCCAGTCAGGATCTTGGTTTATATTCTCACACAGCCTTCCCTTTTTTAGATATACAAATCACAAGGCCGAACAGGCATCGAAGCCAAAAGCTGAAAAGAAGCCCAAGTTCACCGAAGAGCACAAGGTCCTGGCTGCATTTGTCTAACAGTCTTGGTCCTTTATAATTTCGTGACCTCCGAAGGTTCTGTGGACTGACATCGGCAAGATCATTGGCAGACAAGGGATGAACTTGAAAGTTATCAAGGCCAAAAAAACAAGAAGTTTTTCAACGTTAGTCATGCTGCATGTTGCATGTGCCAACTTTTGATGTTTTTGGAGAGGCATCCATTGGTTGCGAAATTCACATCCCAAAGCAGGACTGATCAGGATAAGGCGATTGAAGTCATATTCTAAATAATCCAAAGTCCATCAAAATCATCAATATCCAAAGATGCTTATATATTCAACCTTTTTTTGTGCGTTATTTGTTTTATTTTGGTTTGGGATCAAAGGTGTCAGATGTGTTTCCACAAGACACTCCCACAGGATTCTGGTTCTCGAGACACCAAAGAGGGTAAAGGTGGCAAAAATGGAAAGAATGCCAAAGGCAAGTCCAAAGGCATCGGAAGTGATTTTCTGGAAAGAAATTGAGATTTTTGATGGGTGAAGTGTAGTTTGATTTTTTTTGCATGAGGGCAACATGCTGCTTGGGTAGATGCTGCAACTTACTGATGTTTTTTTTTTTTGGTGCAGGAAAAAATAAAGATGCTGAAGGAAACAAGATTGGCCGTGGCATTGGTGACTCGGATCTGTGCAGTCGATTTTCAGTCCGCTTCGGTCGTGGATTGACGGTACCAGGTGATGGCAGCACGAAATTGGCGGATGATCAATTTTGCACGGTGACTGTGACTGGAGATACAGCACTCAAGGTGAGCAAAACACAACACCTAAATAATTCAATATAATTGATAATTGGAGAACTGATCTTGTTTTCCATACTTATGATTTCATCGTTCACCAGGCCAATGGTGGAAAGCGCTGTATCCAAATTATGCTTGGCAGGGATGTCCAGTGGGTTTTTTTGTCCAGACACTTTCCAAGTATTTCTACGTAATCTTTTTGAGTGAATCATCGCAATTCTCAGGATATGGTCGGAATGTGGAGCGAGCCAATGCCCAAGATATCTCATGCTAGCACGAATTTCTGGTGATGTTGTTTAGATTTGGCAAGTATCCAACCTGACTTACAATGCTCAATATGGATCAACATATAACATGAAACCATGGATGTTTTCCGAGGCATTGGCAGACCTTGGTGTTGAAGCCAAGATGCCTAGCCTGGAGGCAGTGGAATCTCCATGTGTTGGAGGCAGCTGTCGGAGTTTGTTGCAGCTGGACCGAAATCTCCAGGAGATGACAGATGGCAAGTCTAAGAAAAAGAAGGCACGAATCAGATCACTGAAACTTCCGCAAAAAATGCCTTTCCGTTAAAGGTGTTGTTTTTTGAGGTTTTGTTTCACGTTTTATTGTATTTTTCATCATGTGACAGGATGAAATTGATCCCATGGATCCTGCATCTTACAGCGATGCGTGACAACCTCAACATGTTTTTAAAAAGTGAAATCATGTCCATGCTATGTCCCATGATATCTCCATGATAGTGTAAATCCATGGGAAGTTTTGAAAAACATCAGCTGAGGCCTGTGGGAAATTGGTCCGCTGGCATGAAAAAGCCGGGACAAAAAGCTCCGGGAGCCTCTCACTCAGCAGAATCTCCGAAATATGATTCCAATGAATTTGCATAGTTGAACTGAAGATGAGGAATGTTGGGTCTGATAAAGGGTTTTGAAGTTGAACCATGCTCAATAAAAAATAACATCAATTTTATAGTGCTTCCTGGTTGGATGGCAACTGTTGAAAACGTGATGTTCTCAGGGTGGCAACCTTCCCCGAGATTCCAAGCAAGCCAATGCTGAAAGGTTGGAATCTTACAACAAACCATTTGGATATCAATATAGCTGTTTATTTTGGCATACACCATTAGGTACAATGCTTGAAGTACTTAGAATGCTTACACTTTCAGTGTGTTGGTTGCGTGAGGTTTTAGCTTACACAAAGTTGGTCCAGACGGAAAAAAGTCAGCTGTGGTACATGCTTGTTGTGCTGGATGATGATTTTGTTTGGCCATTTTTGGTTTCGGCTAATGGTTAATTGGTGGTTTGGATTCCTGGGATCCCCTTATGAACAGGATGATTGCTAAAGTTAGGGTACCCTGAAAATGTCAAAGTACCAACCCAAACCACCAATTTACCATGAGTTGATTGTTGTTTCTTTTTCCCATGGATTTGGCTCTTGGTTTCCAGTCCGGTGCGATTATCAAAAGCCAACGGTTGACGCAGAAACTCCAAAAGACATGTCTCCATTGTTTGCCATTGCAAGAATTCAAGTGTCACATTAGACATCATCAAACACCATCAAACAACAACCAAAATGTGTAGGGGAAGATGGCTTCAATTGTTTCAGTGCGGAAAAAACAACAACTTGAACAAACTGAAGCCGCCATGCTAGTGACCCTTTCGAGTCGTACAAACCTCAGCGTGAAATCGTCGGTGAAACGAAAGAAATTCGTCGGATCGACTCAGGTGATGCGGTGCCCAGGGCTGTGCCGACAAGTGCGACACTCCCGGTAGGCCCCAAAGCTGTTGGTTGGAAGTTCCCATTTGTTGGTTGCCTGTAGAGAATCTCTTGGATATTTAACCAAAAGAATCAATATAGATTTAATTTAGATCTAGAATTGGGATCCATAGATGTTTCATGTCAACAACATGCACCAATCAAGTGCTGGTCGCTTCCTGACTTCGCTGTTTTGTATCTGGAAGAAGGCAAGCCTTTCCACATTCTGGGGAGGCAATTATGGCTTTGGTGGAAGCAGTAGCAGTCGGCCGCGTAACACTCCGGAACGCCTTTTTGCTGCTGCCATCGTGTCTTGTCAGCGGGAGGTGAATGGCAGCACTTTTTTCTGAGAAAACTGCCACTGTTAATGCTGTCCAATCTAAGGCTGGCGTCACTTTGAGCTTAAGACAGAGGACTGACCTTTTTGTTGTTTGAACATAGTGGACAAGAGATCGTTTGGAATTATATTATTGAAATTGCTGGAAATAAAAACAGGGCGGTGGAAGTTGGAGTTTTTTTTTGGATCATGATAGGAGAAGTTTACGCAGTCATGCTGCGAAAGATGATGAGGCCATGCAGTTTTCTTCCCAGATATTTGCTGGATCAAGCAATGCAAAATGCAAATGTCCACATAGCATAGCATTTGTCTTTTTTATGTGATTTTTGCACGGAAAGAAAGGATTTTTTGACTGCAAACTTGGCATGTCAGGCGCCTTTCCTTCCAGCACCGGCCGAGAGATGATAGAAGTTCCAAGCTCAACGTGTGACATGAAATACGGAGAAACTGGAGAAACATGGAAATCATAAAAACTTGATGCTAAAATAATTTGAAGATGTCGACTTCTTTGACAATTGGCACACATTCAAAGATGTGATTTGAGCAGCAATAACTCATGATATAATCGTGACGAGTTTTCTGGCGTGCTGGCTCCAGGACCTAAACTGTGAATATGTTGGCCTGTGTATACCATCCTGGGGTTCTTTGACCAGCAATCTCACTGATTTGCCACATTCTTTGTCCAGTGCCGATGTCTACTCATCCTGTGTTGCTTGGTCGTGTGACTGGTTTTTTCCACGCTGGGGATGCACCAAAACATGAAGGCCAAACTTGTCAACCTTGTCACGTTGACATTGAAGCTTCACCATCTTCAGCAAGCCCAAAAGTGACAAGAGTCACACATGAAGACTGTGAGGACAGACCTTCCTGGACTTGGAGATGTTTTCAAATGTTCATTGCTTTTCTCACGGTGATCTTCACTACTTGGTTGGCTATCGCTCTTGGTTCGCAAGAATCTTGGGATACCCCCAGCTATGAAGAATTCCTGGTGCATTATGATACTGGTATCGGCGGAGTGTACAGCCCATTTGAAAAACCGGCTTTGAAATATGACCCGCATTTTATTGCTTTGATGGTGAGCACTGGAATAGCTGGTTTGGCAGCCATGTGGCTGTACCTCATTGCACCAACTACACACACCCTTTTGGCAGCACGTTTTTTGTGCCTCAACTGGGTGCAGGGCTTGTTGATGCTGAGCTCAATCGCAGCTGCGAAAGGAGATGTAATTCGAAACGGACACTCAAGGGGAGGTATGGGAGGTGCGATATGTTTTCTCCTAATACTGTTGAGGTTGTTCCTCCTGCCATGCGAGATTCTTGGATTGCAATTCCTCGTTGAAAATCGATTGCAGAGTCTTTGGCCAGCATTGAACCGACCTGGATGCAAATTGTGGTTAGGTCGGTGCCTGCGGATGGAAGTTGCCAGTCTTTTCCTATTTGTATCAAGCGCCTGGCTGAACCTGACCCACACGACCGAAATGTTCGACCCTGCCACTGGCGAGGAGTCCATTTGGGGCATTGTGGTGTACCTGACGCTTCTCTTGACCATTTGTGCTGTACCGATTCTATTCTTGATTTGGATCGTGCTGGTAGCAATGACGCTGTTTCGTGTGGTCTTAATGTTCCACAAAGCCCTGAAGGTTGCCCGGCAACAAGGCTTGGCTGTCGTTGCAACATTCCAAGTATGCTGTGGCAGAAGCATTCTGCAATGCACCGGTGTGGTCATCAGCCTGGCAACAAGTTTGATGATGTTAGTTGCAGCATTTCTGTTTGCTCCTGATTACGCCGTACATGGATCTCACTCAGCACTTTACGGCACCATAGTCCCTCAATGCATCAACCTGTTGATCAATGCAGCTGGCATCATACTGCTGTCCGGCGCATCCGGCCTGATAACAAGCAAAGGAACACTGCGTTTTCGTCCTCTCCGGTTCCGGTGTTGTCGATGTCACTGCCGCCCATTCCGCAGATGTCGTGGCTTAAAATCACTTTGCAGATCAAGCTTGGAAATATGTGAGGAAAATGATTGGGAGAAAAAGACCCGAGAGCTTGCTAATCGTGGAATATCATTGGAGGAGCTTCTTGCTTTTTACAAGAAATTAGGTGACACAGTCATGGAGTCCTTCCAGCCTTCAGTTCACACCACCACTGACGTGGTTCGATTAGCAATCATTCCTATGACAGCTTCGTCTTGCAGCTCTTATGCCCAGTTGGTCAACAAAGGAGAGAAGGTTCTCCCAAAAAAGATGGTTACCCACAACTGGTCCAACCTCTTCCGCGACTTGGTGGCTAGTGTGATCTCTGAAACTTTGGGAGAGCAGACCTTCGAATTCATAGCTGAGCTGCTTTCTGACAAAGCGGGTGTGGAAGTTCTGGAAAAAATGCTTCAGGTGCACGGCAGCCTGGAAACATATTGGATTTGTGCTTTTGCTGTCAATCAGCATTGAGGAATTTGTGGAGCAAACCCCGCTGGAACTGTTGATCCAGTCACAGGGCTCACACATCCAACGTGCAAGTGCAATGAACCCAAATTCTTCAACACAGACCCGCCATTGAATGATGATGGGAAGAGCATCCATTGTGAGATGAATAAGTTCGATGATATGATGGCGCTCTTGGCGCGTGAAAATCCAGATTTTGCTGAGGTGGTTGCTGTGGATGCATCCCTTGACCTCTTTGGTCGTGCATGGTGTGTGGCTGAGTTGGCAGAAGCACATCGTATGGGCATGGCTCAAAGCCTGAAGATGCGCAACGAAGAGACGTTGCTCAGAAGGCAACTCACCCTGCAAGGCCTAAAAGTGGAGAACATGAAAGCGTCCCGCCCTGAAGATGTGGTAGAAATTTTAGCCAAGATACCAGACAAGGAAGCCTTCAATGCTAAACTTCAGGAATTGATCTTCGATAGCAATGTTGGCCTTTTGGCAGCTTGGAAGGATGCTGATGCCTTGCAGCAAATGGAGGAGGTGTCTCATCTACTCAAATGGTTGAGACTTTCTGAGGCTGTGGAAGGTGGTCAAATAGTCTGGCAACGCTGGTTGCCATAGATTTTGAGTGTCGGCATGCTTGGATTTGAGTTCTAAGTTACATCTCGCTCTGCCCATCTCCTTCGGGGACTGGACAAATGCCATGTAAAGTCACATGTTGCATGTTGCAGAATGTTTGTAATTTAAATTATACATGTTGCTTTTATGTTGCGCAGATTTGTTTTGCTTAGATGGCCTCAACAGTAGGCAATGACATCCACTTTCTGCCAACTAAAGAGTTGAATTTTTCCGATGCATGTTCCTAAAAAATCATCGAAATCTAGCACAACGACGCAGCAAAAACTCCGGTGTCACTGCATGTGTTTTGATTTTTGTTTGAATTGTCTTTGTTCACCATGGCTCCGCCAAGGGTCACACGATATTTGTTTGCATTGCCTTCGTCACATGTTGCGAAGGAATTGACTTCACAGTGCTCTGGCAAAGTTGGGAGGACACTTTAATGGAATTGTGTTTGCTTGTTGAGGCGAAAGAAGCAGGAAATCAAATGTCAAGCGCCCGGTGACTCAGCCGGCTGATTGAAAATGCCCATAGATTGCCATGACATGATGGTGTTGGTATGTTTTGGTGATGCTTGGTTGTTTCTCTTCCCATGAAGGCATAAGCTATAAAGTACTTTAGCCATGGCTCCAAAACAGGTGAATGTGGTAGATGCTCCGCTGTAGGCAATATTTGATGTGGGTGCATGACTATCAAGCCGTGCTAGATCCACTTGAAGGTGTTCCTTTGATCTGCAGTCTCGAGAGGTGTGTACGAATAAATGCAATGAAATTGCCAGATACTTAGAAACGGTTTTGTGGAGTCTACGGAGTAGGCATGCAAGCAAGTAGACTGACGTCCAGAGAATCCCAGAAATGAAACTGCTCGGCCATGAAGGTAAAAGCTATATGCAGGTAGCCAAGTACAAAAACAGGTGAATGTGGTAGACACTGTGGGCTTGTCTTCCTGATGTAGGCAGTATTTCCTAGAAGTACATGACTACCAACAGAGTTAGAATGCTAGACCGAAAACAACTCCAGCTGTTCGTTTGATTTTCAATCTGGAGAGGTATTGCAGCAGAGAAATATCAACTCACAAATGCCATGAAACCTCCATGATACAGCTCCATGTTTCGCTGCTTCCCTCACAGAATCTACCTTAGCTTAGAGTCTTCGCTTAGTCGCTGAAAGATGTGAAGTTGCAGATTGCCCCTCCCTGCATCGCCCGTGGCTCCCAGAATCAGTGCCTTTACTTCTTACTTCCCGAACTTGAGCTATTTTGGTGATCTAGAATCCAAAAAAATGAATTATATGTTTTTTTTCCACAAGTGCTTTCAACCAAAGAGCAGTGAAATCATTACAATGGAGCTCACATCGTTCACGGTTCGGAACGGTTTGGAACATGTTCCAAGAACGAGATTCTTCGTCGGAGCCGTTGACCGGTTCACTGGCAGGACTCGACCTTTTGAGCTGAAATGACGATGAGTTGCAGCGATGCAGGCAGTGCAGGAGGAAGGTCGTTGGAGTGGCATACACATATAGGCAGATTGATGTTTAGAATCCTTGAACAAACTGTTCAAGTGACACAATTTTGGTTGTCTTTCATTTTTGCGGCCGTTGTATTTGAAGCAACTGTGGATAGTGTGATCTCATGTTCTCTCTCTACATTCTCTATAGGTAAATGTTTCTTACCTGCTGAATGGTGTCACTTTAAACTTTTTTGGAATCAACTCAGCAGGTAAATGTTTGCTTCCCTTGGCTCCAATGGTGGCTGTTCAGGCCTTCCCCACAAAATTCACATCAACTGTAACTTGGAGTCTCAGCTTAATCTTTGCAAGACGAGAAGTTGCAGGTTGGAAAGATACCTTTCTTCTCTCAAACAATGATGATTCAAATTCCCAAATATTTGCTGGATCAAGCAATGGAAAATGCAAATGTCCACATGGCATGGAATCCGTAATTTTTGAATGATTTTTGCCCTGAAAGAACTGATTTTTGACTGCAAACGTAGCATCTCAACAGTGGAATCCTGAACCTCGGCATTTGTGGGTCCAAAATGAGGCGACTTTCCTTCCAGCACCAGCAGAGAGATGATGGAAGTTCCAAGCTCAACGTGTGACATGAAATGCCGAGAAACTGGAGCATGCTGCTTGGGTGGATGCAGGAAAAAATAAAGATGCTGAAGGAAACAAGATTGGTCGTGGCATCGGTGACACGGATCTATGTCGATTTTCGATCCGCTTCGGTCGTGGATTGACGGTGTTTGAGGTGATGGCAGTACGAAATTGGCGGAAGATCAATTTTGAACGGTGACTGTGACTGGAGATACAGCACTTAAGGTGAGCAAGACACCAATATGAGTGATGATTGGTGATCTACTTTTCTTATCAGTTCATCATTCACCAGGCCAATGGTGGAAAGCGCTGTATCCAAATTATGCTTGGCAGGGATGTCCAGTGGGTTTTTTCGTCCAGACACTTTCCAAGTATTTACACGTAATCTTTTTGAGTGAATCATCGCAATTCTCAGGATATGGTCGGAATGTGGAGCGAGCCAATGCCCAAGATATATCTTGCTAGCACGAATTTCTGGTGATGTTGTTTAGATTTGGCAAGTATTCAACCTGAGTTACAATGCTCAATATGGATCAACATAAAACATGAAACCATGGATTTTTTGTTGGTTTTACCAAGGCATTGGCAGACCTTGGTGTTGAAGCCAAGATGCCTAGCCTGGAGGCAGTGGAATCTCCATGTGTTGGAGGCAGCTGTCGGAGTTTGTTGCTGGGCGGAAATCTCCAGGAGATGACAGATGGCAAGTCTAAGAAAAAGAAGGCACGAATCAGATCACTGAAGCTTCCGCAAACAAAGCCTCACCGTTAAAGGTGTTGTTTTTTGAGGGTTTTGTTTCATGTTTTATTGTATTTTTCATCATGTCACAGGATGAAATTGATCCCATGGATCCTGCATCTTACAGCGATGCGTGACAACCTTAACATGTTTTTAAAAAGTGAAATCATGTCCATGCTATGTCCCATGATATCTCCATGATAGTGTAAATCCGTTGGAAGTTTTTCAACATCAGCTGAGGCCTGTGGGAAATTGGTCCGCTGGCATGAAAAAGCCTGGACAAAAAGCTCCGGGAGCCTCTCTCTCAGCAGAATCTCCGAAATATGATTCCAATGAATTTGCATAGTTGAACTGAAGATGAGGAATGTTGGGTCTGATAAAAGGTTTTGAAGTTGAACCATGCTTAATAAAAAATAGCATGAATGTTATAGTGCTTCCTAGTTGGATGGCAAATGTTGAAAACGTGATGTTCCCAGGGTGGCAACCTTCCCCGAGATTCCAAGCAAGCCAATGCTGAAAGGTTGGAATCTTACAACAAACCATTTGGATATCAATAGCTGTTTGTTTTGGCATACACCATTAGGTACAATGTTTGAAGTGCTTGGGATGCTTACACTTTGAGTTTGTTGGTTGCTTGAGGTTTTAGCTTTCACAAAGTTGGTCCAGACGGAAAAAAGTCAGCTGTGGTACATGCGGGATGATGATTTTCTTTGGCATTTTTTTGTTTCAGCTACTGGTTAATTGGCGGTTTGGGTTCCTGGGATCCCCTTATGAACAGGATTATTGCCAAAGTTAGGGTACCCTGAGAATCTCAAAGTACCAACCCAGACCCAAACCACCCAATTTACCATGAGTTGATTGTTGATTTTTTTCCCAATGGATTTGGCTCTTGGTTTCCAGTCTGGTGCGATTATCAAAAGCCAACGGTTGAGGCAGCAACTTCAAAAGACATGTCGCCATTGTATGCCATTGCAAGAATTACGAGTGTCACATTAATAATGAAACACCATCAAACAAAACAACCAAAATGTGTAGGGGAAGATGGCTTCAATTGTTTCAGTGCGGAAAAAACAACAACTTGAACAAACTGAAGCCGCCACACTGAAGCCGCCATGCTAGTGACCCTTTCGAGTCGTACAAACCTCAGCGTGAAATCGCTCAATGAAACGAAAGAAATTCGTCGGATCGACTCCTCAGGTGATGCGGTGCCCAGGGCTGTGCCGACAAGTGCGGCACTCCCAGTAGGCGCCAGAGTTGGTTGGAAGTTCCCATTTGTTGTTTGTTTTTTGGAGAATCTGGATTGATATTTAACCAATAGAATCAGAATCAAACAGATTCAATATAATTGATGGGCTTCGCAAAACCGGCGATGCGCCGGGGAGAAGGTTAGAGAAATGTAGGCTTGTGTTTCATTTTTCTATTTGTGTTCCAGTTGTGTTCCAGTTGTGTTCCAGTTGTGTTCCAGTTGTGTTCCGGTTGTGTTCCAGTTGTGTTCCAGTTGTGTTCCAGTTGTGTTCCGGTTGTGTTCCGGTTGTGTTCCGGTTGTGTTCCGGTTGTGTTCCGGTTGTGTTCCAGTTGTGTTCCGGTTGTGTTCCAGTTGTGTTCCAGTTGTGTTCCAGTTGTGTTCCAGTTGTGTTCC
>DF244330.1:0-29132 GCA_000507305.1 Breviolum minutum Mf 1.05b.01 | reverse complement strand
TACTACTGGTATCATTGAATCACCGAAAAAACTGGTGCACATATTTCACACCAATACCTGTATACACACTTGCTTTAAGTTCTGACTAGCCATAAAACATGGCAAAGCTCTTTTAAACAAATGGAAGAACACTGACGCACACAATTTGAGATCAAAATGTTACTCGGCAATGAGGAGATGACATCCATCGAGCGTGTAGACCTTAGACTCAGCGCCAAGGAAGTTGGGCCCAGAAAAACTGGAACATGTCGGCTTTGGTGGTTTCAGCATTCCAACAGTACGACATTCCTACACCAGAGATTGGCTGTCAGCCTATGCTTGGATCTGGTTGGCTCTGTCAAGTCGTTCAACCTATTTCAAGCGAGCAGTTCCTTTAGTCTGAGCAAGCAAACTGAAATCAGACCCGCTAACGCTAACAAGAGCCGCCCATCAACCCGGAAGATTCCACATGAGCAACCACCGAGTGCCCCAAACGGATGCAGCATTGTCATAGTCTGCTGTTCCCTCGTACTCCTTGCCAAAATGGCAAGACTTGCCTTTGAAAGTTTGACTGGTATAGTTCATCGATGGTGTTGTAATCTGTACATGCTAAAATGTGCTGCCTAAGACTCACTGGAGCTGATCAAGAGACACAAAAATGAATGAAAAATATGCACACTCAAAAACGCCTGCAAAGAAAGGCCAACATCCAGCTACATATCCTTCGTGGCAAACAAAAGCCAGGCCGCTCATCCAACTTGCCGGTCCTTTGCAATCAATTTCGCCTGATCCGTACTCAATTTGACTCGCCTCGGCAGGGACATCTGGCCAACAACATCTAGGAAGCGCATGTTGACCATGTTGAGGGTCTTTCAATTCAGCAATAGTGTCTATGATGTGTAGGAATGGAAAGTAGGGGCAAAATTGCCGTTCAGAGCTACAACGTGTCAATCTTAGAAATTAGAAGATTGTAGAATGCATGAATAATATGTATATATATGGATGTTTCCGAAAACAGTTGTACCCCCAAATCATCCAATTTAATAGGGTTTTCCATTATAAACCATCCATTTTGGGGTACCCCTATTTTTGGAAACACCCATATATATATATATATATATAATACAATAATAATGTAATTACAATGATTCACTGATCCTGTTCACTAATCCTCCTTCCCATTCTCTCCCAACATGCGAAGGGGTAACAATGCAATTGCCAGGATGATCCAAGCAGTCACCAATAGAATTGATTGGCCCAGAACAACTGGGGACATGCATCCTTCGCCATTTTTGTGGCAATTGATGTGTGATATGGTTCTCCCAGCCATCATTTTATCAAAGCTCCGCAGTTCATGTATTCTTTCGGCATCTTCCAACTCAGCTTTCTGCCGAGTCCGAAGATGGCACCACAACTTCGCAATTTGGCCAGGTCCTTGTTGTGTAGAAGAACTCTGATTCTTCCTCGATTCTCAGGAAGAACTGTTGCCTGCAACTGCAATTTCTGCAGCACCTCCAAGGCAGCTTGTTGAATATCTGATGTGTGCCAAAAGTGTCGTGATCTGCCCTGTCCTGTGATGATGATGCACTCCAGGTAGTGACTGATACTCAACTGTGGCATCACTGCGGTGACCAGCCACCATTGCAAGGTTAGTTGGGCCGCCCCCTCGGACAACCCATGGAGATCTAGGCATTCTGCCGTGAAGGTCGTGAGAAGAGGCAAAAGGCCTTGTTGGAAGAGTTGCCTGAGCATCATGTCATGGATGCCATGGCAATCCAAAATGGCATTATAGGTTGCAAGGTCTGGAGTAAGGTGCACCTCAGGCATCCAGTTGAACAAGGATAAGGCTTGCAACCATTGGCTACACTTCTGGCAAGCACTGATGGTCGCATTACAGCTATAGACGTCTTGCCGCAAGTGTGCACTAGGCATGCGATCAAATAAGCTCAATGCAAGCTGCCATTGATGGCCCTTTTCGCACGCACTGATCGTTGCATTGTAGCTATAAACATCTTGCCAAACTTGTGAACAAGGCATACAATGAAACAAGTTCAATGCCTGCTGCCATTGATTTCCTTTTTCGCATGCGCTAATGGTTGCACTGTAGCTATGAAGATCTGGGCTTACATGAGCACTAAACATGCCCTCAAATAGGTTCAAAGCCAGATGCCATTTCCCTCTCTTCTCACAAGCACTGATGGTTGAACTGTAACTGATGACCGTCCTTTGAATCTTTGAACCAGCCATTGCCTCAAACAAGTTTAACGCCTGCTCCCACTGACCACCTTTCTCACAAGCATTAATGGCTGCATTGTAGCTGTAGACTTCTGGCTGGACTCGTGAATGAGGCATCTGGTCAAGCAAGCTCAATGCTTGCTGCCAAAGCCCAGGTCTCCCACAAGCACTGATGCTTGCACTGTAGCTGATGACATTCGGGCCAATCTTCCTGACACACATGGTTTCCAGCACGGACAAGGCCTGTTGCCAATGAGAACTTTTTTCACAAGCAGTGATTGCTGCATTGCAGCTGATGACATTCCAGCTGAGGTTTGCAGAAAGCATGCTTTCCAACAAGGTTAAAGCTTGCCACCATTGGCTACCGGTTGCACAAGCCGCGATCACAGCACTGTAGCTGAAACAGTCGGCACTAAGTCTTGCACTGTGCATTGCTTGGAAAAGGCCCATTCCCCTCTGCCACTGACCACCCTTGGCACAGGCACTAATAGTTGCATTGTATGTATAAGAATCTTGTTTGCAACATGCATGAGACATGTCCTCAAACAAGCTCAAAGCACGCGTCCATTGACCCCCCTTTTCATAGGCGCTGAGGGTTGCATTGTAGCTGATGGTATCCCGCCGTATTTTTGCGTCACTCATTTCCTGAAACAAAATGGATGCCTTCTGCCACTGAAAGCTTTTCTCACAAGCACTGATTGCAGCACTGTAGCTGATGACAGTCTGCTTCACTTCCGTGTCCAACATGGAGGCAAAAATCCAACAGGCATCTTGCCACAATTTTGACCTACCACAAGCTGAGATGCCAGTTGTGTAGTCGCCCTCTCCTAATTTCAATCTCTTATTCCGAGCCATGTGAAACGCTTGCAGCATCCTCTCCGGATGCTTCTTCAATACCAACCTCTTGAGGATCCCTTGGAAGTTGACCCCATCACCCCTGAACTCAACGTCACCCTGTTTGTGGGAGGTCCAACGCCTCCAGCCCCCACGAATCATCGGCGCTGCATCCCAAGAAGCTTTACGTGGCCAACCCAGTGGCTGTCTTCCATGCAATTGCTGCTGAAAAAATGTATACAGTAATTTAACGTATCTTGACGATGTTGGCCTTCCCAAACATACATACCAAAGTGGGTCTTGAAAACAGTTGTGAGAAAGGTGAAAACACGTGAAAACTCGCTGAGAGGTACTGCTGTCATAACGCGTAGACTTCAACATTTTGGATTGAGAAGCTCAAAGTTGGAAAGTTGGTCCTACCTACAGCAAGCACGTGGGGTTTTTAATCAAACTGCACGAACCCTACAATCCTCGCCTATCCTTACCTACCTACTCTTTTGTACAACCAATCGGGAATCTCTTGATCGCCTCAATTGGTAGATGGACACAGCAAGTACTCATGCAACCATGATCCTATATGATCTTATAAGAATCTTATACATGATCCTTGGTAACTAACTTTGAGTTGAACTTCCAAGTCAGCACCGGTGGATCCCTTAATGCTGCACAAGTGCTGCTTTGCCACAACAAACAAGCCCAAGGAAGCGGCTTCGTCCTGCAGGGCATCCACTATTTACCCACCCAATTCCCCTCCATGTGCTGACTCATCCGTTTCATTTTAGGTGGCACAAGTGACAGTTCCCATCCATAAATCAACTGAATGTTGAAGCATTTTCCATCATTTTCGTCTGTACACTTGGCCAAGATCTGTGGCTGTTGATACATTTTTCCGAGTTTCATGGAAGTTTTGGACCACCAAATTTCAAAGACCAGTCCTCTAAGACTTGATCCACCATCTTGCCGTTCTTCTGCCCCTGCGTCAGGGCATCCGGCTTGATCACCTGGCCGCACCCCATGGATGCCGAACGGTGGATCGGACCCAGCTGTTGCGTCAGACATATACACTGCTTACTTGATGACGATGATACTGATACTGTACAAAGGGGGAGGGTCAAACAACATGAAACGGATTTCAAATTTCACCTGTCACTAACTTTCCTCCATTATCTAATTTGGGAGATTTCGAACATTGATTCATGATGATTAATGTCATGGCTTCTCCACTGCTCCACCTACAGAAAGGTCCAAGACTGCTCTGTGTTTGATTTCATCCAGTGGAGTCATATTGATGTACAATCAAGTGAAGAGCCTCCTAGAAACTTTGCAGGCACCTCATGCACACGATCTAATCAGCCTGGGCCCTGCAAGGAATCACAACTCAGGCCGAGTGACTGCCAGCGTACGTTCCACTGGAAGGGCATCCAAATGTGGGAAGAAGAACTCCATGTCACCTGTTTCAACCCATCGAGCATAATATTCGGGCCAAGTTTGGAACACTCAGTGGCTTCTAGTATCTTCTATTCATATCTGCTCATGGTACGACTACTCACCGAACTGATAAAGGGCCAGCAGTTCTCGGGTGCTTGTGTATCTATCGGGCCGGTATGGGGACCTCTCTTTGGCACTTTGGCACCTCATTCACTGAGGATGTGACGTTGGCACTCCCACTTGTCCAAGCTCATGTAAAAGCTTCCTGAAATCAGGCACGTGACAGAATGTGGATGGCCACTCACTATGGCGAATGGTCAACGTGACCTCTCGAATTACCATGTGAGACACTCATCTCTTCAACAAAACTAATCAATATGTGATTGCTGGTGCACCATACAGTAACCTGGTTTCTCTGCATGTTTCGCAACCTATCCAGTGCGACTGGCCAATCACACTGCGACACGGCTGCCTTTGCCATAGACTTCCTCCAAGCCCTGGTGTGGAGGCTTGTGTGTATTAAGGACTTCGACCCATTGGTTCGCTGTTCTGGAATCAAGTTAACAACCACTGAACTTGAACACATTTTCAAACGTTCATCTTGTGTAACAAATACTTGTCTCTATTGTTGCAGCTGACATTATGGATTCCGTGTCGATGCCTCCTTCATGGCCAGTGCACGCTCAACCACGTCACCTTCCAAATGCTCCAGCACCAGCACCTGTAGAGTGAAAGGGGCACTACTGACATGGCCGCGCTGAAAACTGAATGTTAATATACATCTCAGTTCTGGATGAACATATTAAACAATTTGCATGAAATGTCAGTTTTCCAAATGAGTCTTCTGGAAGGAAGAATCCTATCTAGGCACGTTGGCCTATGGAAAATCAGTGAAAATCACATGGGGCGTACCACAAAAGAGATCCAAGTCGTTCATAAGTTGCACACGACATATCGCTGCTAAAGAAACTACTCTTGGCTGAGAAGTTCGGGTAAATGATGCCGCCCATGACCCACAAATCGTCTCCCATCAGTGCGTGCTAGTTGTGATCCGGCTACAAGTAACTAATACTTGACATGCCTATTTTCTTCTAATTATACAATTGATAGGCATAGCCATCCCATTACTCATACTCACCACCCTACAAATCCGTCTCCGAAACTTGAACGTGTAGCATATGGTATCCAACAATAGTATCTATATATGTCATGATCTAATAGTCTGGAAGATCAACCTAAGGGTCAATCAGTCTTATTCATCATTTGGAATGGTTCATCACCGTTTGTCACTGAAGCCTGGCAAAGGCCACGCGAGGCGGAGGCCACAGCAGCTTGACGAGCTTGTGGCTCCATGTAGTGAAAATAGACTTCCTGAAGGCACAAAGATGCAGCAAAAGGCAAAATGATACAAAATGTCATATGCACACCCCACCCCCACCATTTTTGCATGGAGGTGTTTGATAAATGATGTTTGATGATCAAGAATTGACGATTGGGAACATGCTGATGATGTTGTATATATATATATTGTCGATGTTCCACGTTTGATGATGTTCGAGTGTACTGCAAGTCATTTTTTGTGGATGGCGGAGACTTGTGTCTGTCAGACTTTGGAGATAGATGAGGCTATGTCTGTCTTGAGCAAACGTCCTAGGCATCCTCAACACACGGGACAGTCTAGAGGAAAGTGATGCAACTGTTTAGCACAAGGACGAAGAAAGTGAGAAATGACCAAGTGATACCAAGTGAAAAAATCACTGCAAAATCTTCTATGATGTTGAGAGATTTTGAGCTATTTTGAGGATGTTGCATGATCTTATTCATTAGATCCGTTAGCTTACGTTAGCATTTAGCCATGGCACTACTGACATATACTAACCATAGCAAGGTTGTTCTGCTTCCTGCACACCCTACATTTCAGCTCCAGGTACCGCTTCTTGTGCCAGGTAGACCTCCTTCCGAGCCTTCACTTCGAGATAGGCCTGTGACCAAATGCTTGACATGGGACTTCGAGAGGTAAAGGTCTTCCAACCAAGATTTGACTGACTAAAAGCATGGTAGTTTTGAAGGGCGTCATCTTCTTCACTGCCAGCCAAGCAAAAACATCCATGAATCAAAGGGAACGAACCAACTATGCAGACCTCTATGGACTGTGACTATGACTATACTACTACAGTAGTAGGGTCACTGAGTCATTCATTTCATTCTGAATTTTAAGATCTTTTAAGTCCCTTGCTTGGAATACAGATTCGGACCCCCTTTTTTTTGCTCTCCTCATGGCACGAACGGCTTCGAGTCCATGCCTGAAGAAGTCAAGTAAAAACTATGGAAGGCGAGTGCTTCAGCAATAAGACTAGCCTCCTCTCTGTCAAATAGAAAGGGGTCCCCCAGCAAGACTTCATGTAAACATGTGGAATTGATGCGTGTTGTACTGCCTGCAGTGCTCGTGAGATGATTGTAGCAGCTTGGAGGGCGCCACTTTGCATTTGCGTGCAAAATGAGTTGCGTTCCAAAGGACAATTTCTCCATCGCCTCATCTACCTTTTTGAGCTTCAGAAGCCCCCCTGCCATAATCAAGAACACCTTGCTGCGGTCCAGATCGCCTTGAGAAAATTGCAGAGCTTGGTGGAACCAATGCATGGCCGCATGGAGACTCTCCATGCGCAGCAATGTCTCCATGTAAGCAACACACACCGTCCAAGCAAAACTCGATTGCAAAAGATAGGAAAGGGGGCCTGCAGTGCGTGGAATTAGATCAAGGAGCATTTGCTTTGCAATGCTCAGGTCACCAGCCGCACGTTCGCAGTCAGCCAGCACCATCAAGGCGAACAGTCGAACATGTTCGTTGACAGAGGATTTGTTAAGACTGATCAACGTTTGTTTCACTTCTGGATCCCACGATGCTTGCAGGCCAACTTGCATGTCGGCCCAGGTGTTTAGGTTTTTGGACATTGCTAATCGGAGCCTAGCTCGGTTGCAAACATGGCCCGCTGCCGAACAGGCTATCTCTTCAGCTTGAATCTCGTACTCGAAACAATTTGCATTCTTTCCACGAATTTCACAACCAATCCAGCATGCCACTGCCTGTGCAAGGGATTCAGTCGATGAAGCGCATATGCTGCGGACGAGCGTTAGGGAATCATCATTTCGATCCTGCATCCGAAATAAATCTGCCAAACAAACACGAGCCAAATCGCCTTGTCGAGGCTTGAGGTCTTCTTCAGCCTTGAAAAGGTCCACCGTGCGAATGTCAAAATATGGCCCTTCGCAGAACTCACTGTGGCTTTGCACAACTGCGACTTCACGATAGGTTGAAATGCCGGTCACTTGTGCTGTCAGCAGCATGCCACAAGTGGTCAGACACAGTGAGGCTCCCCCGAAGAAGAGATACAAGTGCTTCACCCTGAACTTTGGTGAAAAACGGACAATGTTCCCAATGGGTGTCTCATGCCAGTACTCCAGGTTCGAGCGCCATTCCACATGCGTTCCGCCGCTCCTGAGTATTCGGGCAACCTTCTCAATGCTGCTCTGCGGACTTTTTCTGATGATATCTGCAAAATGATTGCCAAAATGAGGATCATCTATCGCTGCCTCCCCCACCAACATAGAACTCAGATAGAAATGTTCTTTTTGAACCGGCCTCCTCCAACGAAGCTTGCGCCGTAGAAACTCCCTGACGGAAGGCAAAGGAGCCGGCTTCATCAGTATCATCCGTGGGGCTTCGATTGCCTGGGTAATGTGAATCCTGCAACAATTGAGAAGGCAAATGAAAAGAGACCCATCGGCCATGTTTGCGCGAATACCATCCACACAAACATCAGCTGCAGCAGTGTCAGAGTCCGGGGATTTCATGTACTCTTCCCCCTCAAATTCATAGCCATGTCCAGCAAAAAAGAGAAGATTCCGGGAAAAAGCCCTACTGCGCTCTGAAAACGTTTGGACTGCCTGGTGCAGTGCAGCCGATGTGGGATCCAAGAGCAGTTGGTGATGACCCCGCGTTGTTTCCCTCAAAGCTTGGAAGACAGTGGTTGCTTCCGCCACGCAGTGGTGCAAGGGCTTCGCTCCAATAATGTAGTTGTCGATGCCAATGCACAAGACGTTCATGGCAGTACAATTACGACTTTGGGAGACCGCAACTACAAGGCATCAAAGTCCATGTAGCTACCAAAGATTTTACCAGGCCAGGACAAAATTCACAAACGTGATCATTGTGATCATTGTGATTTTCAATATTCTTTACCTATCTTGATGTTCTTTCATGATCTTTCATGAATGTTGTGCCTAGCCGAGATCGCTTAGGCTTAGGCATTACCCTCCAACAAGTTGCTTGAAGCTGGAAACATCTCTGCAAAATGAGAGTGCTCCAACTACAAAACCCAGAAGCACAAAACAAAAGCCTTGCAAGCTCGACATGTCCAAAGTGACAAGTTGCAAGTTCCTAATGCACCAAAGCAGTCGAAGCCCAGCCTCCTCGAGCTTGCCAACGAGCTCATCTGCCTGCTATCATTTGGAAAAATATGAAACGATACAATCATCCATCCAGCGCAGAAAAATGCAAAAAAAAATACAAAGCAAACCTCATTCCTTTTACCCCAAAGGAAAGCAACAGAAACAAATATATAAACGGCACAATATCGTGGCAGGAGACAACAAAAAAAGCGTATGTAAAATCATTGCAGAATGCCTCTCCCATTTGTCTGTTTTGAATCATGATTTGTCACTTGTAAGTATCACCCTGCCTTGCCATCCAGAACCAGTTGTGGCATCAAGAGTGCCACACTTCGGGTCTTCTCCTGTCAGGTGAACTTCATGGTACCATGAAACTGATGAAACAGCCTCGGGTCCAAACTGGGTTGAACGATTGATCTTATGACTTATGACCTGAGTCCCTGACTCAAATTCTGAATTTCCTACAGCTTATTACAGCTTACATGAGAAATCTGAGAGAAACCGGGATTGAAAGCATCAAAATGTGATGAAGGTGTACATTCATCATGGAAAATAGATCTTGATTCTTGTATATATAAACTTCACACAAACTTACGAAAAAAGATCCAACTCCCCAGCAAGTTCTGTCACACACACAGCTCCCTCCCCCTACGCTGCGCCCTGCACGCGTTGCCAACTTTTCAGGGCTGCCTTTGGAATTCGCCTGTTCATCTCTCCGAATTTGGTCCAAGACTGGAGAGGCCCTGTCTTCCAGCTGTCCGAGCTGCTCTCACATCTTCTTGCGCATGGAGACTCTCAGATTAAGTTGAGCCTGTTGCCTCTTCGCCTTCCTTGGGAGTAGCATCTGCCATGAGCTTGTTGATCTCTGTATCCTTCAACATGCGGAACTTCACCTGGCCTTCTGGAGTCTTGTACACCTCAATGCTAGCACAGTGGGGTGCGATGAGAAGATGAGAGCACCAGGCGTTTAGTGGATTCGAAGTCCCAATTTAGGAACCTTTTGTTACTCAAAGGACCACTTCAGAATTACCCGGTGAAAGAAAAGTCAGCGATGCAAAGTCAAAAAGCAACAAGCTCATACAACAGAAACCCAACCTCCTACTTGACCTCCGCATCTGGTACATTCCACACATTGCAACACAAACGACTCAACTTAGTGGCACAAACACTTCTTTGTATTAACACTACTATGGCACTACATACTGAAGTTGATATATTCTGGTGTTGATATAGTTGATATCATATCTGATATCTATTTCTGCCATGGAACAATGCCGAATTCAAGTCGTTCTGCGGTAGGTGAGGCCGTGTCCATGGTCTTCACCAAGACTTTGGCGGTCAACTCCAAGGCCTCTTGAAGTTTCATGCCTGACGAGTTCTCTGCCACTTGGGGGGGAAGCTCAGGAAGTATGAAGGAGGCTGGAGGATGTAACTTTTGCCACCCTTCATTTATACATCAAATTGGCAATACATCCGATAAGCTTCAAGACCTAATTGCTAGCAGAACTGCAGAACATTCGTGGATACATGCAATTTTCGGACATATCCTGCAGCAGAAATGTTTTTTTGTGAAAAGCTGCCCACTTCTTTAGGATGCTTTTGGGCTGGTCGCTATACTAATGCCATGTGAAAGTCCCTCTTTTACATGGTTTTTCATGACTGCGCCCTCCCTGCAAGCACCCTCGATATCCCAGCAGAAAACCATGATAGCATTGAAGATCAGCAGTATTAGGGTCTCTACTTCATACTTTGGATCAATGATCTCACCCCTATCCTACTTCCTGGGCCAATCCTCACTGCTCACATTAGATGGACAGTAGGCGTCACCACACCTGGCTTCCAGTCTTGGCGCATGATCTGCATGGCTGTGTTGTTGTTCACTCCGATGGCATAGGCCTGCACGATGAAATGCATAAGACAACTCAGAAAGAGAGAAACAAACAGCAAATATGGAAGACACGCAAAACAAAAGGACAGATTCAAATAGATCAAAGTTTGCCTATTGTGGAATGCAAGGGCAGCCATCATGTTCCATGAAACTCACCCTTGCCTTCCATCCGCTGAAGTTACCAGAAGGGTCCGTATGATAGAGCTGAAATCCGTGATGCACATCGTAGCCTGATAAATGAAGGGCGCGGCCGCAAGGAACAAGAAGGATCCAAAAGGTACCCAAAAATTATGCATCAATTCAAATCAATTAAAAATCTATTGTTGTCCGCTATGGTCTGTCATGTGGGCAAACAGATGCTCCCAATTTGATCCAAGTCGGAGTTCTCTAACAGCTTTGATGTCAAAAGTTGCCCTAAATGGTTCTAGGAGTTTAGAACTGCCTCTCTGCCAAACAAGTTGCTCCTTCCTTTTTTGTCCCTTTTTATGCCTTTGTTTTGTTCGTGGTTAGGTCAAAGATACTTTTTGAAGGAATAAAAACACCAATCGTGCGGCATGTTGAGCAGGCAAGCGTCTAAGTCTAAACACTAATTTGCTGCCAGGTGGCCAGCCACCAGGAAGGAGACTCCAAAGGGCCGAAGGCCTCCGAACTGCGTGTAGCCCTGCCTGATTTGCAAATCAACAGTAGTCAATGAAGCAGCAAGAACTGCAGTCTGCCTAGTGAGGTGCCATTGTCACAATTTTCCATGGACCTGCTGGTTCAACTGGCCTCCCTTCCTTCCTTATCAACCTATGTCTTCTCACATCTGTTGCCTGAGTAAGCCCATGGGAAAATCTTGCGTCAAAGGAGCTTGTAATCACAAATAGACGTCACCAGCTGCTCCACCGGCATGGCTTCTGAGAAGCTGTATGCGTGCTGCTGGGCCGTAAGCCGCAATCGGTTGATGAGGACGTTCGCATCCGAAGTGATGCCTGCCACGGCGCAGAACCTGAGATGGGGAAGTTGCGAAAAGAGCCTAAAATCCAAAGTTGGAGTGTGGGAGATGGGACGGCGGATTTCCAAAATGTTTCAGTTGTACCCTCTCTGCTCACAGGTGACCGTTATAAATTCTTGCTGAACAATGTGTTCGCCCACATCGCATTGTGCTAGGTCCTAGGTCCTAGGTAAGCAGCTCTGCTTGAAGCAGCCGAGGGGGCACTACAAACATCCCCAGCCGAGGAACATAGCATCATCCAGCTGGAAGAGCTTCTCATGCTGCTTTGCCTCCAGACTTTGTCGACATCCTTTAAAATTTCGAAACCCTTTCAACGATTGATACATGGACAACAGCCAATCGATTGCAATCACAGAAACCCAATTACCCTACCTCAATCCTTGGAAGCTTGTAGATCACATGATCTTTACACAGACCCATTATGAAGCCTTGAAACACTTCCCATTAAATGCAGAGTTTCAATCCATTGTGGCTGGGTAGAGGTTGCTGTGACGTCACCTGCTACTGCAACTAGTTCAACCTTCCCCTCCGATTCCTTGCACCCTTCCCAAGCCACACCGGAAGCCTGATCCAACAACTTGGAAGTGGTTTTCTTCTCTCCTGCCAGGATCACGCCGTCCTCCGCCAAGATGCCCACCGTGGAACCCGCTAAATTGATGGCCTCCATGGCGTACTCCACCTGGGGAGGAGGATGTCATTCGAGTTCCGCCCTTCTCCGAGCCAAATCAACAAAACTGAATTGCCGGTTTGGGGTGCCTTTCCCAAAGGCAAATTCTATACAAAGTTCATCTTAGCAGTCTTAGCAGGGTCAAACCTCGCCTGGTAGAGGCGTCCCTCGTGCGAAAAGGTGGTGGTCCTAGAGTCATAGCGCCGAGCCATGTTTGATTACAGGCGGTCGGAAAGTGAGACGCAGAACGGAGAGGTCCTATCTTGACCAGGGCTTGAGCCAATCACAGCCGTGCCATCAGGATGAGGGGCGTGCAAAGAATACAACTCATGATGCACGATGCTGCAAGATTATGTTCTGCCACTCTCATGCAAATTTTCAGACACACATCAAACATCCCTGGACTCATGCAAACCTTTGTCAGCCTATCAAGATGCTCACAGCTGTGACTAGTGTGAGGCCTCAAGCGCCAGCATGGTTTCACGCACAGCAGGAGTCGCGTTGACCGGGCAAAGAGATGAAATTCGTGAAATCTGGGAGCCAAAAAGCCACAGATTGACAGATTCATCAAAGTGGATGGATCATGATGGATCATGGATCACTGCTTCCTACATTCCAAAATGAAGCTAGCTAGAAGGATCAAAAAGTCAACATCAACGATATCAACTCGACTCGTATCTCTTTGTCACAGAAATCCCATGAGCAAAACGGAGAGTTTCAATCACAGCGTGCCCTGAGTCTAGCACTGAAAGGCTGATCCAGCAGGCGAAGGAGAGTGGCACTGGGGGTCCAATGGGCCGCACATCAAACAAGGTGGGAACCTTTGGCATGTCCTCCCAGGTCTCAAAGACCTTAGCTGAGTTTTCTTCATGTTTTTTCCTGTGCCGGAAAGGTGGTGGGTGATCTGCAGTGAACCAAGAAGCCATTAGGAAAGTCCCAGGATGTTTGCCACAGGATCCTGCCTGTGTTCTCCATAATATATCATGCCCGTATGGACACCTCTGTCTGTAAGATGTTGCAATGGGGATTCGTTATGAAAATATATATATATACATAATATATGAATAATACAGGAATGGCGATGAATGGCGCTGGGGTGAGAACTTGTGAGTGGAAACGTCATGTTGTCCTTGCAGTGTTTCAAGGCCGAAGATCTGCTGACTGAAAGCCGAGGCAAGCTCTTTCTGATGTCACCAGACAAATCCATGACAAATCCATACAGATCCGCCAAGATGCTGGGATCTCCGGGGCTAAGACCTGTCATGGGATAGCGATGTGATGGAGCCTTACAAAGTACCACATGATTGTGGCCTTGACCCTATACTTCATGCTATCATGATATGCAATATGAATATGTATCTTATTTAATTACATACTATACTATGAAAGCGTGTGCGTGTTTGTCACAAACCTACACAACTCTCGTACATGGAAATCAGTTTGCTTGGGAAACTCATGGTACCTTCCAAATAAATTGAACATATGGCTTCACAATGCACGACGAGCTCTCAATCAGGGAATAGCAACCTTAGTACATCACTTCACCATGGACATCATCCATATCATTCCTGGGCCTCACTGGTGGATTCGGTGGCCAAGGTCAGGCGCCAAGCACACACCGCCACAAAGCACAAGGCACCCCACAATGCATCCACCTCGAACCACCCGGTTGGTGCCCATGCGAAGGATGGCTAGGGTAGTCCGGGCAGTCAAAAGCTGCGTTGCCAAAAAAGGGAAATGATGTCATATGACTATCAAAAGTGGGATGCATCGAAATCATGCAAATTGCATGAATCTGCCATCTGGAGTTGTCTATACTAAGTCTAAACAACACATGAATCCTCATCCTGCCAGTTTCTGTGTGAACCTGTTCCAATGTGGCTCTGATGATGCTCGGATGGATGATGGATTTTTGTAGCCTTAGCCTCTAGAAAATGTCATTTGGCAGCTCCAACCTCCACCCATCCGCCACTACCAAGGCCTTGTAAAACCAACCAAACCAGAAAATCTCTCGAGCACAAAGCAAAACCTCAGCTAAGTCACTGGTCTCGGTCTCGGTGATTCTTGTATGTCACCGTCTCTCAAATCCATAGCTCCAAATTGTGAACACTCAACGTGAGGATCGTCCCCAATAGTTATTCACCCAAACTCGCATCATCTTGAAGTCTTTGATTGAAAATTGAAATAGATGCACCAGCCACTAAACTTGCAACAGATCCACCTCTACAGTCGATAATTTCAATCATCAGGTCATATATATTCATATGTCATCATTGAACCTGTTTGCTCAATCGCTGCCCCGGCACCACGCACAGCGGGCCAGGCACAGCTCCAAAGCCTTGCCTTAGCCAAAGCTGTTGCTCCAGATGAAGGGTCTCTATGTACAGATGTGAAAGTTTTGAGGCAAATTAAATTCTGCAGTTGGTCATCATCATCATCATCATCATCATCATCATCATCATCATCATCACTGATGTCACCTGCCTTCTTAATGAAGGACCTTTTTGAGTAGGGCAACTCCATGACCCAAATTTGAAGTTCGAAGCTTCGCAGGGATTCCCACTGGAGTAACTAGTAACTAGAGCTGAATCAGCCGAAAAGCGTCATTCCAAGACCAACCAGGAGCAACGTGCCCGCACCCAGAAGCCGGAAACACAGACCTCCCAAGAGGATACAGGAGTCGGTGTTTGGAAGGCTGAGACCACATTCGATAAATGGTACTGTTTCTGAATTTGGATTCGACATCTTTCAAGGATTTTGAAGCTGTAAAACAGTATGCCAATGGCATCCTGACTCCTTGACGTTTTGAGATTGTGACTATTCTGGCGTTAAGCTTCGGTCACTTGAGTGACATCATGAACACATGCATGCTTTCGGAAGAATCTTCGGGCTTGTGCTGTCATGTGCCATCTGATCTTTAAATCTACAACCAATGCAAACAGAATGCAGAATGTGTGGCTTTCAAATCAAGATACCTCATGATCTTCATGGCCAAAGCGCCTGCTACTAACCTAGAACCAGTGGGTGCAGCTAGCAGGGCCACCGCAGCTGAGACATCTGCAAATGCCAGGGCTGCAGCCTCACGGAGTAAACAAATTGATAAAATGTGAAACCTCCAACTAGACTACGGCATGTAACAGCAATTCCAATCATCAGCAAAAATCATATGCACAAACGTCATGTTGTCAGATGTTGTCAATACTCTTTTCCTCAGCTTCATTGTGCTTGATGCACTGTGGCCAAGTGTGTTGCCCGACCCCACCTGGACCGAGCCATCAATGATGGAAATGCCACTGGTCATGAAGAAATCCAAGGTATACACCAACGTCCAGCAAACGGCCTCAACTTACAGACCATTCAATATACCTAGTGGCTCATGGATGTGTGCAAGAACACTTTCCACTTTGCTATTAACGAACTTAATATCTTTCAATATTGATTTTTGTCTGATCGTAACGTGATATTCATGTGTCCAATCTCTCACTCCATGATTTGCAATCTGCAATCATTGATTTCTTGAAGGTCATCTCACGTGTATGTACATATGTATATATATATATGTATATATTTATGGATTTATTTACATGACATGTGTATATGAATCATATTACTTTGAAAAACACATAATCATTATGTGTGATGACTTGCCTTCATATCCACACAGACACACAAACAAACAAAGGCACCATACACACATATCCAGCTTGACTTAAGACTGTGTCCGTCTTTGCCCGCTTGCTGCTTGCTTGGCGTTTTCTACCAGGGCACCGTTACCGCCAGTGCCACCCTGTAGAGGAGCACCTGCAAAAACTTCCAGAGCATCGGACTCACTATCAAACTATGTCAGCGGGAGTTGTGCAGAGCCAGATCCAATTCCACATCAAGCTTCTATGCTCAATTTCCTGGATTGAAGCTCATGCACTTACATACTATATAGGATGTGAGCCAATGTGAGCATGCAATATAACCACATGACCATTAGAAGAGCTTCACCCTGTGCTGGCATTGAAATGGCAAAAACCATTGAAAAATAGTGAGGTATGTGAAGAAAATTGGGATGCAATCTTCTTATTGCCACCGTACATGCTACAACCTTCTCTGAGAGCAACTTGTCCATCGATTCGCGCAAGGCACCTGCAGTTTTTCTTCAGGTGTTGGTCCATCGCCGCCACCTCCTCCAGCTCGTCCGGGTTTGCCAACGAAGGCATCTGTCGTGGAGTCCTGGCAGATGCCATTTTTACACGTTTCGATTCAAGGGAAGCAAGATGAGCAGGAATGAGAAACGCCAAACATGAAGATGTACAATCCTCATGCTGAATCAAATGCTACGAGTATAAGGGTATAATTCATTATAATTCTATATGATATAATGACCTCTAATCATATCTAGTGATACCAATTGTATGTCAATACGAGTAACTTATGGAATCTACAAGGTCTGGGTAGAAGTAGAAGTAGGGAAACCTTAATCTCAGGAAATATACAATAATTCTGAAGATCCAGAGGCTCAATTGGCTTATTCTTACCAGGCGCGGAGATTCCATATCATTTCCACCTCCCATCCTCTCCGGGTCGCTCACTGTTTTCGGGCAATGTTCGTTTCATCCAAATCTTCGGACAACATCTCAAAGTAGATCCGGTCCAAGCGCCGCAAGCGTCGTGCGTAGCTCACCAGCACACGATCCGCATAGTTCCGCATTTTCAGTTCTTTGGCCATGGGCCACGAAAGGTTCACTGAGTTGAAGCGAAAGGCTTGTACTTTCTCGTCCTTGAGAGCCAACCAAACGGAGTCAAACGGTATAGGGAACAAGCTGAAGAAAAAAAGAACCCAAAACAAAGTGCTGCAGAATTTCCCCCTCTGTCTCCCAAGGCACTGAAAAGTTGTGATGAGACACAAAGGGAAACCCCACAGATTCAGGTTCCAAAGTTCTTTTTGGCGATCTCAAGGTGTTCAACAGCTTCTCATCTTCAATGTCCAATCCTTTTGGCCCAGCTGTCAAGATCACATCAAACTGTTCCAACGATGCCTTGGCAGCCATCAAACGTCGGGCCGCTTTAGGTCCATCTTCCAGGTAGGCATTGGCACCTCCAGCGCCCGCGAGACTTCGTACTTGGTAATTGCCTGAGGCTCCAAGCGCGAAACAACAAATGTTGCCAAGGATGGATGACTTTAAGAAGCAGCCAAGCAGATTGACTATCGTAACAACACGTAGTAAAGAGAAGCTAAACTATTCAAAGGTTGGAAGAAGATCACCTAAAAACATGCTGCATTTCAGAAAGGAATGGAGTCCAACAACTATACATGATGTGTTGAAAGAGTTTCCATGACTGTTGTGCAATGACTGTTGTGCCATGACACCATCAGTCGCCCCTTCCATTGAATGTACATCCATGTCTCAGAAAGATTGTACAAAACACCTCTACACCACAAATCATGAGCAAGTCAGACTATTTAACCCAACTTGAAATCATGGAATCCTGACATTCCCGCCCATAAATCCTTTATCACGTCAGTCGAGTCATGTATAAATTATCATCTATTGTGTCACCTGACCTTACTATGATTTGGGTGGCCAAAGCTAAGGCGCCATCCACCTGAACTTCATCCAAGATGCTAATCATCCCCAACCACAGCTCCAACCAATCACTCCGCCAGTGCATGGAATCGGACGCCTCCTTCAAGGACATGTTCCTCAGTGTTGGCCAGTTGGCCACTATTGAATTGGGTTCGCAAAAACCAACAAGAACAGTGGGATAACATAATGTGCGGCGTTTTAAGATAGATATCTATGCATCGTGTTATACATGTACTACATGTACTACATGTCCACTACATATTCCACCAATTTCGCATATTTCTGCGATAGTTCCAAGCTCATCATTCTCACAATAGGTGGGTGTCTTCCCTTGCATTCACCAAGGCACACCCGTTGGGTCAGCCGCTTCCGGGACATCCGCCGTCCTTCAAATAAATGCCGCAGCTCCTCATAACGCCAAAGAGCCATGAAGCGCTCCGCCACCAACTCCCCCAATGGCTGCTGCCGTTGAATCTCAACGCCTCAAAGCAAGCGACGTATTGCGGGGGGTGATATTATGCCAAGCTGAATGACCACAAATCCCACACGTTATATGAAGGGTTTACGAAAAAAAATGATATACAAAAATACCCACAGGCGACTGAGAGGATTCTGGAGCGAATCAAACAGTTCTATCAGAAATATCAGCAACCGACAAAATAGCATACAAAATATACAGCATAAGATGCCATTCGACGTTCCAACGAAGCAAACAACTTCTCAGGGAATCGATTCGGCATGTTGCAAGCAAGGGGGTTATGCTGCGTCACTGAAATTGAAGTTATGAGAAGTGAATCGCTGATCGTGGAGTCTTATATGTAGCTCAAGCTCCAAGCTGAGGCAAAGGTAGTGGGAAAAACATGTATAATCCTAAACATAGGAGATCAATGGAGGGAATGTTTCCTGCTAGATTTGCTTGACATGCATCTGTTGTTGCAGTATGTGATACATCATGCGCTTTTGTCAGTAAGAAACCTTGAAAACGAGCAAACTACCCAGCCAAGACACTCAAAGATTTTCTGAAGTACGAGAAGAAGTGAAGGAACCTGGTCGTTGAAGCAGAGGAGGAACTGAAGGGTGACACACCACATGAGGTTTACTCAGGTGCTTCATCCAACTTTGTGTAATCCAAACATACCACGCAAAATACACGAAGTGGGATTCTTGGCACTTCTGAGTTGTTCATGACATTCTGAATCATGTTTTAAAAAGGTAGGGTCGCCAGTCACCAGTATTCACCAGTCACATGCACCTCCAAAAAAAATGGGTGCCACATGATGTCACATGCACTCTTTCCCTTCAAGGTGCTGGTGCAAAACACGTGGCACCGGCTCACGCAGGGTCACCACATACTGAAAGCCTTCACAGAGTGGAAGATCCAACCATCGTTCTACAGGGAACCAGGTCACATTGCGATGGCTGCTCTCCCAGCGGCGTTGCTGACCTTGAGTCGCCGTTTCCGTTGGGATTTTTCAATGGATTTGTCTTTTTCTTGTTTTGTTCGTCTCAATTCCCTCTCATCCATTAAAATAATATTAAAATATATATCATCACATATCGTTTCATGTTTTTGATGTGCAAAAATCATTTAAAAAATCCAATCCAAGGAAATCAAATCTCGCTGCATCGGACGCGTTTTTTTTCACCAAAGGTACAGTTGGCAAGGCGGGCACCAGCACCAATCCAATACGGTCCATCGCCTTCCCAACTCTGGTGGTTTCCATCCTGAACCTTGTAGCCTCACAAATTCCACGTCATTTTTTCTCTGGAGGTTGGTTGTTTCATTGTGTTTCTGTGGGAAATTTTCCTGGCAACGGTTTTTTAACAAAAACATATAAAAAGATCTGGATCTGCAGGAACAGTGCCTGAGATATTGCCATTGATTGATTGATTGATTGATTGATAAGTTCATGAGTTCATTAGTTCATTCATTCATTCATTCACTCATTCATTCATTCACTCACTCACTCACTCATTCATTCACTCATTCACTCATTCACTTCTACTCGTCATTCACGTGTCACAAGACCTGGCAATACAGTACATAATACTGCACCAGCACCCGGAGTGGGAAATGCTTGAGGATTGATGAATGAGCAGGGTGGATATTCCGGCTTTTTCCAGCAGAATTCTGCAAGTCAAAAATATATGTCAGATTGATCACACGCATTGTACATATCTGTATCATTCTGTATCTATAGCTGGTCCAAGTCTCCTGTCATGTCGGCCCACTTCTTCATTGATGATCCGGCAGTCTTGGGAATGTGAAGCTGTAGAACTGGCGTCGCTGGCAGCTTTTGTTGGCATTTGTGCAATGCCAGCAGTGCACGGCGGAAAACAAGCTCGATCTGGGCCCAGGAGTCGAAAACGTGCCGCCGGTCCCACCAGAGCATGAGATTCCGCCGCAAAGCTAAGAGGGTTCGTCGCCCAGGACATCTTTGCTGCAACCGATCAGCCAAAAAGTGAATAACTTCGATGAAGCGTTCAGCTTGTTGGAGCTTGTTAGCTAAACCATGTATGCAGCGACATGATCGGGTTGGATATTCCAGCACCTGCATCAACCATACCTTTAGAGTCATCCCAGGCACATGAGGAACCAGCTTACAATTAGGTTCACGAACTGGCAAGCGCCAAGCAGGAATTGCTACAGCCGTGGAATTCCATGGGTATCGTTCAGGCTTAGCTTCCAGCTGCTTTCGTAAACGCACCTTTTCACAACACATGCTCTGTGAAGTTCCTACCGTGTTGAAAGGGCATGTGCTTGATGCAGGTCGGGAACCGCAGCAAGCCATCATATCCTTCATGGTGAAATTAAGGTTGAAACAACTGACATCGTTCATCAGGAAGGCCGTTGTGGTAGCATAGCGCCGTGAGAGGGCAGGGAGGAAAGCCCTCAGGGCGCCGAGCAAAGCCCTTAGGGAGAAGAACATGTTGCTGTTAAAAGATCTGTAAAAGAATGCAGTTGCAGATTACGGAATGATGTTTAATGCATGATCATGAACAAAGACAACAACACTGATGATGCGATGCTTAACGATCTTTGATTTCTACTGATTTCTTATGACTAAGGGAAGTTACAATTGAGTTGGTGAGGTGAAATATGATGAGTTTACTATATATATACATATGATCATACTTATACGTATATATAGATAGATGTATACTCAACTATGATTGATTGCGATCGACAAGGGTTGACTGCTAATCAATATTGCTCGCGATACTGACATCGTGATGTGTACTTGATGGCAGCACTGGATGGTGACTGCCCTGATTATGGAAGAAGGCGAAAATGATTGATACCGATCATTTAAGGAGAAAGGTTCACGACGATGACTGATGACGGGAAGGATGACCACGACAATGAAAAGTAACAACGACGTCGATCATGTCATTTCCAGCCTCCTCACTGCGAGGGATCCAGAATGGTTTCCCCTTGGACGCAGGCGACCTCGGGCTGGTGGAAGGGAATGCTCTGCCACTACCTCCTCGTAAGTCAGCTGCCTGCCGGTTGACATCACGAGCTACTACCAAAGTGCAAATGAACCTCTGCACTTGGCGATCATCTCAGGACTTGAAAGACAGCGCCCTCTCAGCATCTTTCAGGGCCCATGGCGTGAAAAATAGAGGAAGCGGTCAGGAGCGAGGACACTGTTCTCTTGGAAAAAATGATCTCAGTTCAAAGGTCCATTTGGATCTAAGATGATCTGACTATGATTCTGAGGGATGGAACGGGTGTTGAGTGTTAAGAACCATCATCCCGTTGAATTGAGGGATTTTGCATGTGTTCAATTTCTTGCTTGTGGATCGAGACCTACCATTGAATTCGGAGCTCTGGTAGGCTCAGAACGGATGGCAAAGATTTCCCTGAGAAGCCCAGCCACCCTGAGATGGCTTATAACAATCCACTTTCAAATCATCGCGGAACCAATCATGTATCACCAAGTAAGTCCTGCAAAAGATGGAAAACCTGAGAAAACGTGGAAGACTACATATGTTTTTCCAAAAGTATCTTCTTTCAAACCTTGGTTTCTATCTGGACGGGTGCTTTTTCAGCATTTGCTGCTTCACATTGTCTCAACCTCAACCCATTTGCTCAATTTCACTGTCCTTGGGCACTGGAACACCCACAGAGCTCGCCCGGACCTGTGTCGGCGCCCTGCCCAGCTGCTGGCCATGCCACGGAACGAAGCTCGTGGGAGAGCCGAAGACCTGCTCGTTCTCCCGCGGAGCAGAGGGGTGCAGTATACATCAGTATGAAAATGGTTTTCATATGGAAATGCATCAACAAAAATTCATATGTTTTCATTATTTTTCATTCATGTTTAGGAAATAGAGGTATATGAATGGAAATGATCCGAAATCAAAGATGTGGATATATAATATATATGATATAGAATAGATAAATGATAGAGCAAATAGTATGCCCAATGGAATGCCATGGCCATCAAGAATCCAATCAAAATCATGGCTATCAGACCAGCAGGAAAGCCAGCGTCGCGCACGCCACCCGAGGACGTCGCGCCATGAGTCATGTGGAACGACCGCAGTTTTGCATTGCTCCAAGACCAAACAGCGTTTGGGTAGTTGTTTGAAGTGACAAGGTGTGGGACTGGAAGACACCATATGCATTATTGGGCGAGGAAAAATGCACAAATTGATACAAATATCATGGTACATAATACGTGAATATGATAATAATACAGGGTACTGTCCTAAATTCATGGAGGGGGGATAGTCGTAGCTGCCAAATCTTCTGAGATCTGTTGAGTCAAAACTATGCACCAGTGACATCAACTCCACTCCAGCCCTTTTCAGAACCAAATAGAGCGGCGGAGATGGTGAAACATAAACAAAAGGTTGTCAAGTCCAGAGATTGCAACTTCAATTCCATGAATGACCCCATGGGGTTCCATGGAGTCCAGCCACACGCCCACACCGAGACTGCAGCATTGGCTGCAAAGACCAGAAGCTCTCTTTGAGCGTCAGGACCTGTTTCTCCCATCAGCCATGATTCACACCGCTACGAGCCACATGGGCTCAAGGTTTACTGAGACATCTTGGACATTTCATGACACTTCATGACACTTCATGACACTTCATGACACTTCATCCACTAGATGAATCTCTTTACGGTAGTGCACTCTAAATCATCCAAATGAGAATAATGATATCTGATAGATCATCGGAGATCCTCCTCAATCATTCTGCATTCTCATTGGGGATCCGCCCATCAGCTCTGACCTTCCAATCGCTCTTTTTCTTGCTCCTGTGGCCAGCTGCCTATGTGTATATCCGGGGAGCTGCACATAAATATGTCTACAAGATCCTAGGAGTAGATATCTGTAAGTATCTTCAAATATCTTTAGAATCATTAAATCATTTTCAATCAAACCTGAAATTTGCCACGGGGGGTTGGACAATGATTTTCTAAGTTTCATAGTGTGTGGTGATTGGATTCAAAGCTGGAGCTCTTGCACCTTCCGCATTGACTCGATTTATATATATTATTAATTTGAATCTGATTCGATCAATCGCCTCTATTTTCAGGAACTGAATGGTAGCTTGCTAGAACAGTATCGTTGCATTGACACTTGTCTATATAGATTTCTTGACAAGAGTATTTCAGGTACTCAGTATCACTCAGTATAGACATTTGTGTATTTCACAACAAGATCGTAGACACTCAGTTTCTACAGTGTCTTGACGATCTAGATTTCTCAACAAGTTTCTGTTGTTACAATTTCTTGCAAACTAGAGTATTTTTTCGTGACTGGTTCTATTCGTGCGCACTGTTACACTGTCCTCAAGCCCCTTTTTCCTTCCCAGCGAGTTTTTGGCCTTGTCACGGAGGGGCGGTTGCTCTCCTTGCACCTGGCGCATCGATCTCAAGCATTTTCTGGATTTAAAGAAACGTATCTACCACATGTCAAATAGTACACCAAGATACAGCAAGCGAATCATTTGGGGCTGGTGTTGGGATCTTCACTTACGAATCTTACACTTGGTCTTCAGATGTCTTGACTCAGTTCATCTTGACTCACCACATCTTTGACCGTCGAGATGACATTTGCCAGTTCTAAGGCTTCGTCCAAAGGTGCCTCGTAGAACTTGGGCGGCGGCACATGTTGCAAATTATCTTGACGCTTGGGAACCTAAGCGGTGCGCTTTTTAGCTGACATCATCTGTGCTTGGACACGCGTTCGCTTTCTACTTGGCACATTGCTGGCAAGTAAGGCATGGGTGAGAGACCGGTCTCAAGTCCAGCATCCTTAGGAAACCTTCCATTCAAACCCTGTTGTCACCTTTACCATGAACCACCATTTCCAGAAGTCAACGTTGGCTAGCTCTTGTGATCTCCGGCAGCGATCTCTCAAACAATACATGCAGAACAAAACATGTCTGCCTTCCAAAACCCAAACGAAACTCGATTTCTTGATGCCGCTACATTCCGCCCATGGCAGTATAGTAAATGGAAATGCTCTAAAGTATATACAGTAATTACATTTACATGTTTCCTCCACACCTCAGAAAACAGCCCCGTTCCTAGGCTCAGGGACTAAGTAGTGGCCACCTTCCGCTCCCTGTGGTTTGGGTTTGGCCAACTGCTCTGCGCAGGGCTTCCTGAGACGTGCCAAGGCGAGGGGTGACACAGGGGTGACAGACAGACCTCCGAGGCCAAGACCGTTGGAACTGCACTGTCGGACAGGATCCTGGCCGCTCCCGTGGAGAGAGGATAGGTGGCCTCGGCTGGCAATCGGGCAATAGCATGGCACACAGCCGAGATTGGTAAGGGGCCAGTGACTTTGGTTGGACCCTGAATCAACTGTGGTCATAGTCTTGTCCCACCACTTCCACCCATCTTTTCTTGAGTTTCGACTGCGCGACTAGGCCATCACTCTTTCAGCTTAGAGGAAAAATCAAAGGTGGCGTGTCGTTCCGAAAATGGCAGAGTGTGGAACTTCGACCCTTTGGCGCTACCATTGCCTGCAGCTTCCTGCAAACAAGGATTTGCTGCTCAGTAGACCTCCACATGGTAACGGTCAGCCTGGAGACAGTGAAGGTGCGGGCAGTTACAACAGTTTGAGCAGGGGAGGATCAAGTAGAAATGGAACACTCACATGGAGTCAAGTAGACAAACAAGACCTCAAAGCACCCAGACATTCTTGTAGAAGTGCTGATGTTAATTTTTATCTGGTTGTAGCGTACCCTGCCGAAAACGAACATGGAACCCGAAAATGCTGGTATCCAAAAGGAAGATCCTCTTCCAAAGAGATACGTTCAGGTTCTATGTTAGTCTTCGGGGGTGTACCAAGCACCAAATGTGCCAATCTATCGCATCATTGACTTGCTACAGGGGTTGAATTTGCCACGCAATAGGGGACCGAAGAGCATCTATAGCTTTTCGAGGGAAGTGAAAATGGAGAGCTGCTACTGGTGGCTGATGCCTTTAGTGCATTTGCCCTATCTGGAGGCTTACCACCCCGCAGCGGGCTCCAGGCCCTTGCCCGCCTTCTTCATGGCCTTTGCGAATTCGGTCCACACCAAGCCGTTCTTCTCGGCGATGGGGCCAAAGCATTCGGCCATGCCGCTCTCCATGCCCTTCAAGCCGCACATGTAGACGTGGGTCTTCTCATCCTTGCAACAGGCATGTCAGCACACAATGTATAGACATATCTTCTAGCATGTTTTAGGATGAAAATGCCTGCATCAACTCCCACAGCTCTTCAGCATACTCGGCCATCTTGGTCTGGATGTACCTTGCTACGCTGGAGTCAAACTGTCTTTCAAGTTGATGGGGGTTGCTTGATGTTGCATGTGTTTACCTTAGTTGCTAACATCTTTTTCTCCATATACAAGCTGTTAAGTATGACCTGTATTGTTGGCATCTGCGCACCTGCCCTGGGCTCCTGCACACCCTTCAAACCATCCAAATTTCAACTCACCAACGCATTCTTTAAGATGAGCAAAGGCACATCTTCTGGCCAGCAGCGTTCTTGTCCTCACGGCTCACTGCATAGTCGTACTTGAACTGGTCTGGGTACTCCTGGCCATGGTTATTGCTGCTGTCTATATATAATTAATTGGCTGGGGCAGCCAAAAGATTGTCTCGAACCCTTGACCATTTCTCGATGTTTTCGGATGGCCTTTCACCCATTTGCCCATGTTGCATCATGTTTCCCTAGCAAATGGACACCATGGGCCGCTATGAGACCATACGGAACCATGTGGGACCATATGGGGCCTTCTTGTAGACCTGGTGCTCATCGTCATAGAGCAGGGATTTGGAGTAAGGCACTCCTTGGCTTCGAATGTTCACAATTATCGTTGGCCTTTCACGAACTGCAAAACTGCAAGACTTGAAGGTGGTGACAACCGGTCGGTCATGAGCAAGCAAGTATTCTGAGACTTGGTTGGACTTCTCCATTACAACAAGTTTGTGCGATCTTTCCTCTTCCTGATTCATTCACCTTGGAGCTTTCAACCCCATCCCTTTCAAAACAGCCCAAGCTACGTCCTAAGCGCCAAGGCACCCATGAACAGCCAGGCCAAGCCCTTGAACTTTCGGCTGCCATCTGCTGCAGCACCAGCCTTGTCGTTGAACAACAAGCGCAGGTAGGAGCGCATGGGAGCGATACCTGTGCCTCTGGCAGTGATGGGGTCACCAAAATGTTGACAGGTTGAAACTCTGATGTATTTTGGGGGAGGTTTTGTGCTTAGGTCAGCTAGGTCTTGATATGGTCTTGATGTGACTTACTCTCCATCTTTCTACCTGACGCTATCAGGTTTGGTGTGGCGATCTGCAGAACGGCTTCCAACATCATCAATGCCTTACAGCCCAGCTCCTGCTGGATTTCCACCCACCGAATGGGGTAGACATGACGGGTAGTCCTTCTGACCTATTTGCCACCAGTTCTCCAGCGTTTCGTTTTTTTGGGTCTGGCCTGTGGCCAGCATGATGATGTTGGCCTCTGGGTCCTACAGTTCAACCCAAAAACAGGAGCAACATGTTTGGCCACTTCCTATGATGGGTCTCACTTTTTCAAAGTTGTGCCTGTTACCTGGTGACGCGTTAGGATTTCCAACACTAGCGGCACTGGGAATTTGGGAGTAAATTCCATTAAAGAAAGCAAGCACCAACAAAAAAAAACTTGAAAACAACCAATGCCAATGCCAACGTGTCCAATCTCAAGGGCCCCCCAATCCCAGTTTGATCCTCAGGCAACAACATCTCAGCTCCAGTGGGGCCAGTGATCAGCACATCATCTCCGACGCTCATGTCCTGAGGTGCTCTAAATATATACTGAGCAGTCTTGGAACCTGAGCTCCTCAGCTATGCTTAATTTGTCGGTTTGTCAAATGTAGAGCGAATGGAATGCAAACACACCTCTCAAAGGTCCAATTAAAACCGCCAAAACCTATGAGGACATAATAATATCATATAATATCCGTACTTCATCTGCTTGAGTTTGAGTTTTTTTCTGTGATATCAATGCAAGTCTCGCAAATGTGGTTGGAGCACACGCCACGGTAGACCTCGTTGTCGGGATACGCCGTGCCTGCCTTGTCCGCCTTGTCCTCTCCCTTGGCGCGATTGCATCATTATTCTTTTTAGGTGGATAGCCAGACTCGTGACTCTACACCTTTTCCATCCTTTTCCTGTTTACATGGCTTTGATGCCCTCCAAGCCTTGGCGCGATTGCTAAACTTGCCGTCCAACTCCACCACGCGCTTCACACCTTGAATTGGATCAATGTATTGACTGACGATGCAGAGAGGGGGGGAAGCCACTTAGCAATTCAAACTGTATACAAATTTATGGATTGCATTTAGAACAGTATCATTCGGTGCTGCCAAACTACGTAAGATGAATCCGATGCATGTTTCAGATTGCCTGAACTCTCCTTTGTAAACATTGTAGTCACACTTGCATCAGGGAGCTTACATATCTCAGCGTAGATGCTTGCTTTGCACGCCCGGAATCTATCAACGCTGCTCTGTGTAAGAAATAGAAGAAATAGCATTGGAATTTACTGTCACAATGAATAAAACACTAGAATACACTAGATCATTAGCAGAAACAGCATGATCCCCAAATCTGCAAAACGTGCGCAACAAAATGCTCCCGCTCAAAATGGCAGAGGCTTCAAATCATGAAATCATGTCGCGCATTGTTGCCACATCTCGAGCCCCTCGATGCTGGCCCACATAACCTTCACCTACCCACCCCGGTGGGCCCCCAAAAAATACACTATACAGTATACATATATATATATATATTATATATTACTATATACTGTATTTGCAGCACAGGGCACACAAGGACACGGTCTGGGAATTCTCGTTGTCACCGACTGCGGAGGAGGCGATGGAATAAAGACGGATCTTGGCTGGCTGCTCACCCTTCTTGTCAGGGCCTGGGGCGATCACCTCAGAAACCAATTTTCAAGGCAGCGTCATTGCTAATGGCTGAATCCTATGTCTACCAGTACGGGATAGTACGGGTGAAAGCTGTCTGATTGCAGGTTGGCGGCATAGAAGTTCACATAAACATTTCAGAAACATTCGGGTGCATGACAACATAATGATTCATGATGATTCACTGTGCAGCAATGATTCTCTCACGCGTCTTTTGCCTGACCCTTACCTTACCAAGCCTTGTAAAAACCTGCATTGCTCGTGGCATTGGTGTGCAAACATTTGCCAAAAACAAAAACCTCGGAATCACAACCAAGAAAGCAGCAAAGCCGTACTCAACAAATATCAGATCACTCCAATGGATTGGCCCTCAATGTATGGCACCTTGCCTCCGTGGTCAAAGGTCACATGGGTGGTCTCCCAGTTTGCATCACCAGTAGGCTCAGTCAAGGTCTGTGGGTGGAAATCGTTCGCGACCACCTTTCCATTGTAAGGTGCCTTTGGGGAGAACAGGTTCCAAGGAATCTCCTGTCGGAACATAGGTCGGGCACCATTGTGAAAAGCATGATGTGTAATGCATTCTGTGCTGCTGCTGCCCATGACAAGCCACGGCAATCAGAAATGCCTCTGAAAATTGACATAAGATTTGCCTGTAGTCACTTG
>DF244329.1:0-28493 GCA_000507305.1 Breviolum minutum Mf 1.05b.01 | reverse complement strand
TCGGCTTCCTTCAGCTTCCCGACAAAGGCCTCTATCCAACGAGGGTCGATCAGACGGGTGTACTGCAGTTCCATTGGATCCGGCACCTTGTGTTGCATGAAGCTTGAAATCGGTGCAGGGGGTTCGAGGCTGAACTCCCCCGCCAAAAGCCACCCTCCATGGTCTATCGCCTCCTGATCTGCTTGGGCTAACATGATCGCTGCCCTTGCTCGGGCTTCGTTGTTGCGCCCGTTGACCAGACTGTCTAAGATGCCAGCAACTCCCCATGTCCACCTCACCGTCCGAGGGAATGGTTGGACACGGGACCTGTGCTCCAGCCATCCACGTGCTGTCACACTTGGCACCCCCGAATTTGGAGCCTGAGTGGTTAGATTGAAGTCCTCCTGCATGTTCTTCTCTATGGATTTGAAAATGACTTCGGGAGATTCTGCCAGTGTTTTCTTCAATGCAAGGACTGCTGCAGCGTGCCTTCGGCTGCCAACATGGGGAACATCGCCAGACCCGCTTGAGGACCCGACGGAATTGAGAACATCCTCCAACGATCCACCGCCTGCCTTCTTCTTCTTCGTAAGATGGCCAACAATGTTTGTCAATTGGATAAGAGCTTTTCCAACCCCGTCGACAGATCCATCGTCGGGCACGACGATGGCTGAATCCTCTTCCTGAGCATCGTCCTCCACATCGCTGTCTGGGTCCAGACTCTTCGGAGCAGCGACAGCAGCTCGAGGATAATCTGCTAAGTGTTTGGGCTTGGCGCCCACCAGCTGAGCCATCTTCATGAGGTGAGCCTTTGGCACACCTGCTTGCAGAGCTGCAGAAACCGTCATAGGATCCAAACTTTCCAACCCAGACTCTTCGAAAGAGACCCGAGGCTGAGAAGGAGCAGGTACTGTTGAAGGGTCCCGGATAGCACTCTTTCTTTTTGGAGCACTCTTCGCAGTAGGCAGTAGCCCTGCTTCCACAGCCGAGGACTCGTCTTCCTGAGCAGAATGAAATATTGGGGCTTCCCCCATCTTTGCCAGCAACATTTCCAAATTTGACTGCATAAGACCGAACTGCTCCTCCAGACGGTTCAGACGACCATCGGAGACTTCGCCCTGAGTGCCATTTTCCAGGACTGGAAGCTCTGCGACTTCTGCACCACCAACTTTGAATTTGTCCCGGGCTGCTTGAACCAAGCTCGAGGGCAGAGGCAGACATGATCCACCACCAGCTCCAGAAACCAAAAACTTGTGTTCAAGATCTTCAGGATCAAAATCGTCACTCAAGCTTCCAACCAGATCAGGATTGAGCCAAGCCAGCCAAACGCGGCAAGAGGCCCCCTCTAATGGAATCTCCTCAGACTCCCCAGCAACACCAACCTCCAAAGCTAAAGGCCTGACCAAGGCTCCAGCAGGAAGTCGACGCTGAGCAGCCTTACGATGCCACAAAGCGCCAGGAACAGCAATGAGATATCTTTCACCTTCTTTCGCCACCAAAATTGCAGCAGAACTTTCAGAATCTTCACCAAAAAGGTATACCAACTCCAAAAGCTGCAACTGGGCTTGTGTTGCGTCACTACGCAACAACAGGCAGTTGTCCAGGGTAAGCCCTCCCCCAGCTGCCTCCACCATAGATTCAATCACCAGATGCTGGGTAAGTCAACCCAGCAGTCAAAGTAGCCAAGCGAGCTTCCCACTCGCTGTGAAAGCCAGCAAAAATGGAGTTGCCAAAACCACCGTGAATGCCGACCCACGGCTTCAAGTCACTGAAGCCGTGGAAGATCCGAACCGGATCGTAAATCTTGTCTTGGCGGTCTCTCACCAAAACGTAGAAGTTGTTTGCCAATGAAACACGGTCCCTACCTGAAGGGCCGCGAGGAAGACCCTCAAGAGACCTCTTGAAAAATAGGCCGGTTTGCTTGGCAGCCTCTTCTCTCAATGTATCACAATCCTCAATCACCGTGGGGATTGGCTCACTCACGAAGGTGTAATCTGCAGAAGAAGGACAAACACTTGGGGCTCGGCGCTGAGCAGCTGAAGACAATTCAACCACAGCACTGAGATTGCCGCCAGATCCACGACTGGCCAGTTGGTCCTCCAGCAAAGTCACCCTCTCAGACAAGTCACTCACCAGCAATCGAAGGGCACGCACTTCAGCTCGTAAGTCAGCTGGCGCGTTCATACAAATCAAATCACCTTGTAAACCCCCTGAGAGACACGGGCAGAGATCCGTCCACGCACCACAGCCACCAGCAAATGCTTGGTCAAAACCAGCAGCTCGAGTGTGGGCCAAAGCAGAAAACCACACAAAAGCCCCAACAGAAATTGCTTGTCCAAAATCACTGCAGGATCAATGGGGCAATGGTCAATTGGAGGTAGTGAAATCTCAGGTGAATACTGCAGGAACTCACGGAAAACCCAGAGAAGAAGGGTACTAGCGCTGCTACCAGTGGCCGCAGCAACCAGGGGGCCCCTATGCATCCCTTAGGAACCTTGAACCCAAATTCTGTGCAACCATTCAGTCAGGATATGAGGAGACATNTAGCAGCAAAAGTGAAGCTCTGGTGGGTTATATGCAAAGTGCACAAACATGCCCTTAATCCACATCTATGCTCCTCCGGTGGCACCACATGGTCAGATGCCTTGGGCAGCATACAGTAGACAGGTGCCATTCGTGGCCACTAAAGTCTGTAAAGATTCAGATCTGAAATTCTGCAGGAAACAAATCTGCACATCCAAACACGGGAACAACACAACCTTCATTTTTAGGGGTTATATGGGGCTATAACTACCCATATCTTTGGGGGTTTAAAACCCTTCACCTTTCCATGGGTTCTTGGGGTCCAAGGGTGGGGAAATACCCTCCATCTTCACCTTGTAAAGCCGGCCGAAAAATGGCAGCTGCATCCCACTTTGACCTGACATGATGGGCATGCCATGGCATGGTTAATCGGATTCAACAAAACTGAAACAAAATAAAGAGCATGGGAAGTACTGGGTTGATGGGTGTCCAATGGGAAAAAAGTTAACTCTTGTTTTATGGTACAGAGCATTAAACTTCACTTTACCGAAAAAAGGACACTAGTAGATAGTGGACTCAACTTTGTTGTCACGGTAATTACAACAAGTGTAACGGGTCAATACAACAAGATGTCAGTGCCTACTTTGGGACGACCATCATTTACTTCCATTCCACACTTTCACCAATGATCCCCCACAAGGCCTTGCGGCTGGTATGGCTGGTATGGCTGGTACGGCTGGTATGGCTGCTGGTACTGCTGATTCTGATTGGGATCAAAGTTCTGGTTGGTGCCCAAAAGTCCTGCAATCGAGTTGAGATTCCATCAATGCCTATCTGCTATGGCAGCTATTGGTGCTTTCCTTACAGCTTGCCTACAAGATTCCATGGCACAACTACCTAAACCTGTAGGTCAGTCCTCCAATGCCCATGAAGCTGTTGTCCATGCAAACGCCGTTGCTGGCACAAACACCCTGAGCGCACTGGCACACCTCGTTGGTCAGATGTTGAATCTGTAATTTTGATGGTTTACATGTATCATCATGCCAATAATGACCGGATGCCAGCTCTACCACATCTTTTCCAACACCTTGGCAGTGTTGTTGATACATTGAATCCAAAAACAAGTAAATACTATCAAGCAGACACACTGCCTCATTTCTTCCGTAATGCGTTCAAAAATTTAGATTACTAGCCTATCACTGAAGAGAAAAAGTTTAGCTGTGCTGTATTCACCGTCTGCTTAAGACAATACAAAAACACCGCTCACACTTGATGACAATACTCAGTACTCACGAATGCATGACAAACAAACATGCACTTTGATGCATTTATGGCGACACAGATCTTAGAGAGCTGAGCTTCAATTTCCAACACGTTCTAACCACCTCTCTATCGGTACAAGGCACACCCATGCCCCCAAAAGGTGTCGTCATATCGGCACATCTGGTGGCACCGCGATCTGGCCTATCGGGATTTTGTGAGGCTGTTACAGATTTTTTTGGGGGGACTTAAATCTAAAATGACAACCGACTTTTTCAATAAAAATTCAAAATCATAATCTTCTATCCTTATCTGTAAGAGCATTGAAAAAACAAGTACTTCTTGGAAAGGAATGAACCAAATTCATTTTAAATGGGGAAGATGAACTCAGGGGAATTAAGCATCGGTACCACTCCAGCTCCCACCTACAAGCACCAATCATCGGTAAAGGCATTGACCCCAACTGAATGCAGCTGGATTGCCTGGCACCAGGATGGGATCCAGTGGCATCAAAAAACGCTTGGCATCCCTTCCATTACCTCAGAAAAAAAAATCTAGGAAATTGGCGTGTTCACAATTCTATAGTTCATAACTTCATAACTCAGTAGTTTCTTCAAACCCCTACAGATGAATCTACAAGGGCTACTTGGCCACCTCTTCACTTGCACCATTGATCCTGCACCCCCAGGCGTACTTGCAACAGCTGTCGGGATTCGTAGAGCAGCTTGCCCCAGAAGCTGAAAGCAGACAGGAAGAAAACAAAAAATCGTGGTGAAAACTCAAATCAGGCTTGCATGACATAACATGAACATGACCATACATGACCTTTCCCAATTTTGCTGAAAGGATCTGAACGGCTATCTATGGCTATCTGCAACTGATTATCTTGACCGTGAAAGTCATGAAATTACCATGCAAGAGAGCCAAGTCACGATTCTGCGCTTGCTGGCCCATCGCCATCGGCTGAGTAGGACTTGTGTTTGGGCACAGTAAAGGGATCCTTAGTCAAACATGGCAGCCCAAAATGTGAGGTCGTTGCCCTATGAATCTTCAGGAACTTTATGATTGCCAACAAGCAAACAGCCGATGCGAAACTTGAAAGTCTGAATGTGTGAAGCCAAGTAACGGCGTTTGTGCACACATACTCTCCATGTTGAGGAACCCAAGCTCAGCCTTCACAGATTGAGGATTTACCAAACAACATCGACAAGGAAAGAAATCAGATCGATTTGCGCGATGTTCTCATGAAGATTCGAGTTTGCATACACTAGTAGACCTACATGCCAGTAGTATAGATCTAAATAGATCTCCATAGATCGACATGCAACACCTTTTCGAGGAGAACAAAACAGACTGGCATTCAAGCAATACTTCGGTGCCAAATATCTCACGTCTGACTGCCCTAATTTGCCTTCGCAATAGAAGATATCACAACCTCATGGAGCAACACAAGTAAAATATCTTGTGAATATCAACGTTCATTTCGCTGCAGGTAAAAACAAACAACAAAAAACAGCATTTCTCGAACTCAGTCACCGACCCATTGGAAAAAAAATGACCACGTCATGACGTAGCTCAACACAAATTGACTCTGAATTAATCAGCAATATAGATTTGCCATGATTTGCCCATGTGCCCATCACACTGGTTCATTGGTTTATGATTTCTGCGCATATGTTGGATACCGTTCTTTAGCTCTGTGGTGTTTCCCTTCAATGGTACGACTTTGTGGTTTCCAGCTAACGTGGCAGTGTGACATTGTCAAGCTGTAAGCTCTCCAAGGCGGGCCAAAAACAGAAACAGATTGATCAGCTATTGAAGAATCAGCAATCAAAGTTACCGAGGAATTTGAAGAAAGGGAGTGTGTAGTATCTTATCTACAAACAAACAAACAAACAAAGAAACAAACAAAAGATCTCACAGATCTCGGAGACGGTATCCCGATCATCTTCGCCGCTTTTCCGGAATAGTGTGCACTCCAACAATTGCTTTCAGGCCACAAAAAAACAAAAAAACAAATCAAGTTCAATTCAATCAACAAGAATCCCTGGTATGTAAGTACATGTTCCCTTTGACATTTGATATCTTGACATCATGTTGCCATCTATGGAAGGTGCATATCTTTGGAAGATAAAGGCCATGGCATGGCCTGGGGTTCATCGGTGGCTGCTGAGGGTCGGGCATGAAGCTCTGCAACAAGAATCTACATCTCTTGCGATGATCATAGAAATCATAGCTGATAATTACCCAACTATGGCATCTTAATGAACAAGAACAACACACTTCTAAGAAAAATGGTTTCATCCAGCCCACATGCCCCGGGGAACCACTGGCCAAAATTCAGCTTGTGGTCTTTGACCCCTCAGCCCGATACCCTGTACAAAATATTGATTATATACATTTCAACTTCAACCTTTGAAGCAGATGATCAATGCTTGGAACGGCAGTTGCCTACCTTCACTTTCCCTCCCAAGCTTTCTCGCAGTCTGGTCGGTACATCACATTGGTCACCTTGGTGTCATTTGTTTGATCATAGTGAAGAAACACCATGGAAAGACGGCATCAAATTGCCCATAGGATCCACGCATGGTATGTTTGCCTACATTCATTTTTCATTTCGAAGCATAAAGGTCTGTGACCTGTGCCGACATGCAACTTTACCTACATTTACCAAAAACAAATCTACCTTTCATGTAGGTAAATATACCATAAATGGATCCGTCATGGGTTTTTTTCACCGGCTGAAGACTTCCTTGCAATGGCCCCGACTTTCGGCTTGCAGTTCTTGAAGATGATCCGGGATAGCTCCTCCAAATGCAAAAGCTCAACTGTAGACATGTATGTCTCACCGGTAGCACCGTTGCCAAAGTGGGTTCACCCATTCAAAATTCACCAACATATCCAGAAAAAATGCAAATATAGATGCAAATGATCCAAATTATCAAATAGTGACCCCACCACATTGCACCACTACATCCCGGATTCCCATCTTTTTGAAGTTCCGTCATTTGACAGTTGACAGCACCCCCACCGTCTCTACATCTCCAACGAAATCTACCAAGCCAATGCGTTGAGCCTGACGCTGATTTCTCAAAAATCGTCCAACAACAAAAATCCCAAGAGTCCCAAGAGTTGAGCTTTGAATGTTACACAACTCACAACTCACAACATACAAAAACCATCCGAAGCTGCAATTCGCAAAGCTGTTGATACGAATCACAGGCTATCTGGAGAAGATGGAGCTGGTGCTTTGTTGAAACAATGACATGTATAACGGATTCTTGCACTTGCAGTTCCATATTCTGGTATGCTTGAAGTCACTCAAAGTCTTTCTAAAGTTTTTAGTTTGGAAGCCTTGCCAGGTACTGTTACCATACCATCTATCTATATTTACAGATTCCACCGCAAGATCTGACGCTCCAACCTCTCTGGCATCAATGGGCATGCCATCAGTCACCAGTTTCCTGGCAGGCTACGGTGTCCCGGCATTGGCCACTTGCCTTGTCGCTTAGTATAAAACATGGAATGCATTTCATATCATTTGACTGAGACAATATGAATACGTTATCACTACTGACAAGTATGAATACATAAATTTGCATAGCTGTAACTATGTATACGTATCATTGTATCATATTGACTACCATTGAATACCTTTGCCCTTCGGCCCTTCACTAAATCCCACACCATCTCCGACCTAATGTCGTTGTCACTAATGCGCTTCCGCAACGCCACCGTCACACACTGGCAGCGATTTTGAAGTGATGCTGGGGGAGTTGGGAGCTTGGGTTGTTCCCCTGCCCAGTAAGTCACCACCAGTAGGGAATCCCTATAAACATTCATTTGCCACTGTTACTGGGAGGGGGGACAACGCAAAATATGACCAACTATACAACAAAAAAAAACATCAAAAAAAAAATCCACATTTCCACAGTGTATTGCAGTATGATCTTCTCTCAAATGTACTGCTGCCAAATGTTAAGTCTTAAAATGCCAGGATGGCAGCTGGCAAACCACCGACACGGACTTCAGGGAAGCCAAAGGTGGCATAAGGCTCTGCCAGAGATACCTCAAGCTAAGGGGCATCGTCACTATACTTCCAATGATTCACAGAAATTCATAGCTCAGAAAACATGTTTAATCATATTTAATTTGCACTTCATCATAAAATCCACCAAAAAAAGTACAGTATGAGAGTGAAAAATAAGTCATGAATTAAAATCCTCCAATTTTCATCCATTTTCAAAGCGGTTTTACCAGTGGATGGATCCCAAGTGACATCGGAGAGCGCTGTGAAGGCCATGGGCAAACTCCGAACCTCAAATGCAAACAACTCCAGGTGAAGATGAAATCTCCCGGGTTGGAAATCGCATGGAGTCATGGATGAAAATCATGATTTTATCTAATCTTATATATTTATGACTTACTAGTAATGTAGATATGATTTAATAATATGTAGATATGACTTAACAGTAATGTAGATATTCATCCAACTTACAATCTTATATGATTTAAAGTAATCTTGTAAATATATAAATCATCCGTAATTATATATAATGTTTTTACCATCTCATCTGGGTATCTTCAGTTTGTAGATCCTAGCTCCCGGAATATCTATCTTGTCCCAAATTTAGGGAAGTGTCTTCATCCCTATAATTTCTGAAGCATTTCTATCGCTGATCATGGACCGGGATCCTAACATCTCCTTTTGCGACATTGATGATGTACGTGGGCCTTGTGTCCACTACCTGACGGCGAGGTTGAAGTTGAATCATGTTGAATGCAACTTCTTGATACTAGTACTGTAGTACATATGTTAATGCCCTTCGCGGGTGACTGCCTTAGTGGAAACAAAAACGTTGGAAAAAAAACTAAATATAAGAATACATTATATGTATATATAAATACCCTGTCCTTTCTATATATATGTGGCCAAGCCTCGCAAATCTCGGCATAAATTTCCTGCTGATGCATATATATGTCCTGCAAGGTGCAAAAACTCATGAAGCTATCCCAACCAGCGATCCCTTGTCATTACATAACTGCAAACAGCAGCAACAAGGTGACGCGACTGACTGACTCACAAAGTCTCATCCACTGGGTTCTTACCCATTGGCAAAGGTGTCCTTGTCCCAGGTGGTTTGGCCGAGAAATCTGAAGATCACTATGCCAGTGGAGACCTGTCACGAATCTACCCAGCAAAAATGTGGTGAAGGTGAATATGTGCTAACTAACACAGTAGATCCTGCATTTGGCACTGNTGGCAAGCGGCAGCACTCTCCATTTGGCCGCGATCCTTCAGCAGGGCTTAGCCAGCGAAAATTCAGTCTGTCGAGAGAGGTCATTTAAAAGTTGGCCTTCTCACAACTTGGCGGCAGGAGCCTTGTCAGCTGCCAATCCACCACCGGACAGCTCCTTGAGATCCATGTTCTTAAACTTGTCACCCAGCATGTACTTGGCGCAATGCCGTCCAGCCACANCTAAATCATCAGGGACTTCTTGTGCATTCTTGCGCATTCTTACTTGTGCATGCTTGTGTCGCATTTCTTCGGAACATGCTAAAATCATGACATTCACAAGGACATTACAGAACACAATAAAAGTGATCACAAGAAGACACTGACACTGCAAGTCTCCTCCACTTTCTTGGTCTTCTGGGTCTGTGTCTCTGCACCGTTGATGCCGCTGGTTGCCTTGGTGGAATTTCCACCGCAGAAGGCAGACTTGTCCACCAAGACCACCTTGCCACCGCACTCCAGCACGGTGTTGGCAGCAGAGACGCCGGCCAGTCCGCCACCGACCACGATCGCTTGCGCCATCGAAGGAGAATTTGACGAAGCGAATGGAAGATCTCTTCTCAATGGAGCCAACAAAATGGCTCAAAACGTCGAAAACACATTCACCACCAACAGATTGAAGGCTGATATCAAATTCACATAAAAGGTTCACGTACATTCAGATTATGCAATTAGCACCGTTTAATCAATTAGCTCGTCGAAACTGCACGCCTTATCAAAAGGAAAGCCACAGAAATGGACATGACAATAACTGTTGATTGATGTCCTCATGAAGAATCAACAAGGTCAGAGCAATTCCGGGATTAGCGGCAGGCAGCAGCACTCTCCATTTGGCCGTGATCCTTCTGTAGGACTCAGCGAAAATTCGGTCTGTCGAGAGAGGTCATTTAAAAGTTGGCCCTCTCACAACTTGGCGGCAGGAGCCTTGTCAGCTGCCAATCCACCACCGGACAGCTCCTTGAGATCCATGTTCTTAAACTTGTCACCCAGCATGTACTTGGCGCAATGCCGTCCAGCCACACGGCCAAAAACCACGCAGTCCAAAAGGGAGTTGCCACCCAAACGGTTGTTGCCATGAACACCGCCGGCCACCTCACCAGCCGCATAAAGGCCAGGAATGGCTTTGCCAGACTGGGCAACAACTGCGGAGTTCTCATCAATCTCCAATCCACCCATGCAATAGTGGATCACAGGAGTAATGATTGCAGAGTAGAAAGGCTCAGCCTTCACCTTGGATCCGTCAATGATGTTGTGGAAGAATTTCTTGCCCACTCCGGTCTTTCCACTAGCATCATCCCATGTCTTGCCTGATGGGTAGGCCTCGAATGGACCACCGTTAGGATCCTTCTCCTGCTTCTTAGCAGCCTCGAAGTGTGCCTGATGAGTGGCTTCAAGGGTGCTCAGGGGGATGTTCATGTCCTTGCAAAGATCCTCACCGGTCGCGTAGAATTTCATGACACCACGGCCGGTGTAGTGCTTGCAATGCCAAATGATCTCATCGGAAGCAGCCTTGTTCAGGATCAGTCTGAAAGGAGGATTGGACTTCCACATCTCACCAGTGACATAGTCACGGCGGCCCAACTCATTGCAGAAACGCTCACCGTTGGCGTTGATCACCAGGCCACCAACGCCACGCAAAGCCTCTGCAGCCAAGAACTTAATCTTGGCCTCTGGATCATCTGGCTCAACCAAGCCTGTGGGGTGGACCTGCACCCATTCCAAGTCAATGCTACGAGCACCAATGGCCTCACCCATCTTGATTCCATCACCAGTGGTATGGTCGCCGTTGGTGGTAGGCAAGTGCAAAAGATCTGGCCGGTATTTGGCCAACAAGGAATCATCAGTGAAGTCGGCGCCAAAGCCGCCAGTGGCCAGAATCACTGGGCCTTCCTCAGTGAAATCCTTGCCCTTCTTCTCGTAGATAACGCCGCACACGCCACCTGCCTTTGTGAGCAGCTGCTTGACCTTTGCCTTGTTGATGATTCGTGCCAAGTCGCTGCGCTCGGAGATCTTTTCAACCATCTGGATGAGAGCATATGTGATGGTCATTCCGGGGAAACGCTCCTTGCCACGATGAGTGCGGGGAGCGGAATGTCCACCCAGTCGGGCCAACAAGGACATGTCAAGGTCAAATTTGTCCACCAGCCAGTCAACGTCAGGACCGCTGTTTCCACACAGCACCTGCACAGTTCATGGCGCACACTCTAAACTTGCTTGTCTGGTTTAAACTTCAAAGTAACAACAAATTCAAAGTAGGAGTGAAACATCAATAAGTCATATCAATTAATCATCGAATCATATCAAAAGAAGTATGGAATTTGGCTGCTGTTTGCACCTTCACCAGCTCAGGCTTCTTGGCGCCACCCTTCAAGGTGTCAGAGGTGAAGAGCTGGACTGAGTCCTTCCAGCATTTCAGGATGCTATGAAGCTATGAAGCAATCAATGGCAATCATAGAACGACTTCAAGACAAGAGCTAAATCATCCGGGACTTCTGCTGCATTCTTGCGCATTCTTACTTGTGCATTCTTGTTTTGCATTTCTTCGGAACATGCTAAAATAATGACATTCACAAGGGACATTGCAGAACAAAATAAAAGTGATCACAAGAAGACACTGACACTGCAAGTCTCCTCCACTTTCTTGGTTTTCTGGGTCTGTGTCTCTGCACCGTTGATGCCGCTGGTTGCCTTGGTGGAATTTCCACCGCAGAAGGCAGACTTGTCCACCAAGACCACCTTGCCACCGCACTCCAGCACGGTGTTGGCAGCAGAGACGCCGGCCAGTCCGCCACCGACCACGATCGCTTGCGCCATCGAAGGAGAATTTGACGAAGCGAATGGAAGATTTCTTCTCAATGGAGCCAACAAAATGGCTTTGGGGAACAGACTTGCAAAGTGCATCAGACATTGTGTGTAACATTTGAACTTGGTAGAACTTTCTTTCTGACTCTTTTCCAAGGAACAAATAAAAGGATAAAGAATCATGGGAATGCTCTTGGTCTTGTTGCAAAGCTGGAACTCGATGCCATTCCACTTTTTCTCTCAAGTTTCATTGGCACACATTGCCATGTCAGCGGCCCTGCACAAGGGCTCTGCAAACGGTCCTGCAATGCATTGAAGGAAGCATGACAAAAGAAAAAGAGATTTGAAATCCACAAGCCCCCTCCAAACATGCTTCGACCGGTGTGTGTATATATAATAAACATGTATGTACATTATGCAAATCGGTATATACAGCATATACGCATGAACATGATCTGGTAATGATCTGTACCTTTCAGCTGTTCATCCAGATATATGATAGATATATTATTTTATATACCCTCGAGGGAACTAACATATCCCCCCAAAAAGGCACTTTTGAAGATGATTTTCCTTTTTTCCCAAGGTGGGAGGGGTTTGTTAGTTTCCTGGAGTGTACTTTTTTTTGTATCGAGAAATCCATAATTTTCGATAGCTTTCCATCACCAAAAATCTCCTTCAGGCTGCCTGTTTCTTTGCCAAGTTTTGTAGGTCCGCCATCATCTGTGCCTGGGAAGTTTCAACAGCAACAAGTTCACAGTTCAGCATTTTGACGAGGTGTACCAACCAATAATGCGTTTCAATGATATTCATATATACCCTGTTTATCAAGGAATATGTATCCTTTTTACAAATGCTGATCAATGTGTATCAGTGTTTATGATAAATTATGATGTATACGATTGTGTATAAATCAGATACAACATCCATTCCGCCTACCTATCGCCGGTATATTCCATGAACGCCATGCCTCCCAATCATCGAAGCTCTTCGCTCGGTTGAAAGTCTCTGTTGGAGTTTCCCGTTCACCTGCATCACGGTCGGTCAAGATTCAATCGAGACTGGTAGTCTATAACTCACTACACCCGGAAGATTAACAGCTCGAACCTGAAAATGATGCTTTGGAAGATGATTTTCTTTTTGCAGAGATGTATTCTCGGGTTCCATGTTAATCTTCCGGGGTGTATCTGATATTCATTCACAACTTGTATCTTCAACCAGCTATCCTTTCAATCTTCGATTCCCTCCCGTATGATTACTAATCGTATATCGAGACTTCAGAACTAATTTGGAAGTACAAGAAGTATCAAACCTTCAACATCCTATCTCACTTCCTCCCAGGCAGTTGATCTTCCAAGATCCATCCAAAAAGGTTCCATATGATTCCCACTGTCCAGCTGCCTGTCTTTGGTGCTTCAGGAACCTGAGGTCCATCATCCACAAGTTTGTGATCATTGTAGTGGTCATCATCCATTCCTCAAAGACATGATGACACGTACAGATATTAAATAATATAATAAAATATATATGTATATATATATATATATACACAATGGATATGTTTTCTGAAACACAAACTAGATCCTCCCAAACATTTCCATAAAACACATTTTCACAAAAACTACCCAGCCTGGCTTTTCACAGGTTCTTCAACCACCTGTGAAGATTTTCAAAAATGCAGCTGCGGGTGCAAAAGGTGTGCCAAACGTATGGTTTCATGCTTTAAGCATCAAACATTGCACATCCATATTTAGCTCAAAGGTTTGATTGGAGGTGATCTCCGAGCATCTCTAACCAAAATGGATATCTCTTCGCCATCGGCCATCGGACCTGAAATCAAGATCATCCCAATAGCCACCCAGCATCCCGGCCTCCTTTGGTGCTAGAGCTACCTTGAAGGGCCTCATCAGCAAGGGATTTGCGGGTCAAAGCTTCCAATTTTTGGATGTAACTATGTAGCCTGGTAAACCTCACATGGCAAATGGAAAATCAACCTTTTTCCAATAGGCAATCTTTGTACAAATTGGGGGAACTTTTTTTCCATTACCACGTTTTCATTTACCTGAGGGAACATCCTTCCAGGGATTGAATTTTCATTCAAGCTGTTCCGAGGCACTTCTTCCTTGACTTGCACTCCAATACCGCCCTGACAGGCACGGTTGCAGCAGCCGGTTTGGGCAGTTTACAGGTGGAAAATCATATTCCCAACGGCACCTTTTCAGTCGATGATTTTCCGAACTTCCCGTTTTGGTGGGAGATACACCCAGAAACACTGAAGAAATTCGAAGTCCTGCCTCAAGGCCATTTCGCGACTGCCCAGTTGAACTATTGCAGCTGACCTGACAAAAAAAAATGATGAGACTGACAAAACATTCCCACAATACATTTGCAAAATACCATGAGACATGTATTACCATAACATCTGATGGTAGTTGGGTTACATATGTCTGTCATATACATAGCATTTCTTTTTCCAGAAAACCAACTCGCAAGGATCCATCAAAAGGCCGTTTTAAGATCAGAACTCACCAATTTCCATTGAAATCAGATCAAATTCTGCCAGCTCCTCCAGAATTTGTACGTCGCAACAAAACACTCCATCAAGTGGGACAAAAAATGTGCTTGCACTTGGCAATCTATAAATGTTCATTGTCGAAACACAAAGAACTGAAAACTTTTAAACCTGTAAAGGTTGCAAAATGATGTCGTGTTTCTTTTCTTCCTTTGGTGTTTTTTGTCATTCCTCATTCCTCTCTCAAGAAATGGAAGCAACATCAGCAACATCAACTCCTCACGGATTGTCTCGACCCCTGGGGCAGTGCCTGTCAACGTTGCATAGGAGGTCGGGGTCAAAGGGGAAAGTCATCGGAACCAACCCGGGTGATTTAGGTGCGAACTGTTCGTTTCAGGGTTTCAGGGGAGGGTACATACATTATACAGTGGAATATCCCCTCACTCACTAACAGGCTCAAAATTTGGTTAAGTAGGCCTTCTGGAGTAGCTAAGCAAGAGCCACTCTTTCAAGGGATGGGCAATAGTTGACTCCCATCAGTTTTACAAAGGCCAAAAACTCCTGCAAAAACATTGAAGAATGTCATATCACACAACCTCATCATATATCTGCACCCTGCAATATAATTAAACTGTCAATGGTTTGTAGATAGTAGAGTTATCCAACAATCATAGGGAAAATGGTGGTACCCTTGGGATGGTACCCTTGATAATCAATCCCATATACACCTTATATATAGTGGGTATTTATTGGGTACCGGTACCAGCATTTTCCCTTGTGAAACAACTCCTACACCTGGACATGTCTCAACTCAAAAGCTGGTTCTGTATATCTCTGACAATTTCCTTTAAAATCCACTACCGTACTTAGTAGTTCCAAAAGATCAACATTTCATTGAAAAACCACCCAAACTATCATTCATCATCATCATCATCATCATCATCATCATCATCATCATCATCATCATCACAAAAAAAAAAACAGATTCGTTTGCAAAGCACACATCGGAATCCACTAATCACTGTCCCTGCCATCAACCATGAGGACCCTGGTGACCTCGCCAGGTGAGCCGCAACCGGGCATCCAGCGCAGTCTCCCGTACTTCAGCCACCGAGGCGGCCACCTGTGAGGTGGATGGGATTTGATGGTTCAGACATCCCCAAACAACCACCTGGTGGACCTGGGATGGTGCTAAAACCTTGTAAATAATCGGATATTCTCCATATATCTCCATATTATACTGGTGATCGCCGGATTTCTGAACCATACAACAGTATGACTTTCATCTATCCCTGGTTTCCCAGCCTCTTGTTGCTTCCGAGCCAATTCAGCTTCCTTTGCTTTGATCCTTTGTGCCATGTCTTGCCGGAGATATTTCTTCCTTGCCTGCGGTACTGGCAGGTAACACGGACATCATCAGATCACCCATAGGATCCATGTGTGGTATATTTACCTACATTTACCATAAAAATCAACCAAATGTAGGTAATGTCATACATGGATCCTATGGGTCATCAAATTCATGAAATATACCCGCGAGAAGTGTATGAGGAGAGAAGTTTGCTGCCAACCTTCCCTTTCACTCCAAGAAATCATCGAATCCTACCCGCCCAAAGCCTACATCCCTGGAAATCAAAATCTCAAGGAGGATATTTGGTGTAGAGCTAAATGCTTAGAACCAATTGGTGGTTTCAACCCATCTGAAAAATATAAGTCAATTGAGATCATGTCACCAGATATTGTTTAAAATGGTTGAAAATAAAAAAATGGAACCACCACCGAGTTATCCAACAACTCCTACAAAATATCCTCCCTTTTTGTTCAAACACCACATAGAGAAGCTGCTTCTCGTTGTGACCTCTGCATCTTCTTGAGCTCGTCGATATGCTTGGCTGCGAGCATTGGCTGCCGACTCTCTACCTGGAAGCTCAGGGTTTACCGTCAAAGTAGGCCCCTACCACTTCTGAGTTATAAGTAGGGTTATAACTCCACTTATCAGGGTTATAAAACCCCATTTACACATTCATTTTGGGACATTTATAAGGGTTGTAACTCACTTTATGACTAGTAATGGCCCATCTTGCACAGAATAGCTCCATATCATCCCAATATCCTCTTTGATATGCCAAACGCCAACCCCAACTTCTGACCTTCCAAATCTTCCCGAAGTTTTCTTCGTTTGGCATCTTCCTGAGCATGCCGCTCCTGTCACAAGACTTCGTTCAAGCCAACATGTCCCTTTCCTTCGACTTGACTCATCTGCTGAATGGCTCCTCCAAATCGCGAGCCGCCTTGCGCTTCCTGCAGGCTTCACCAAAATGATCCCAAAAAAAAGATGAAAAGAACAAAATATGAAAGGATTCAGTAAGGATTCGAGTCCTGTCAAGTTCTGATCGACGAATAGGATCCAACCTCAGGTGAAATAATTGAAATGCGGAATGTTTCTGGTTTGGAATAGTCATGAATAGTCCTGGGGAAGGCAAAAGGCGTAACAAAAATGATGCCACCCAATTGCATCCAGGTTGCAATAGGTCCTGGGGAGTTCAACTGGATGCTTAACGGATCAGAAAGCCCCTTGTAGAAGTATTGCAGATGACAAGTGAATATCAGTAGGTAAACGTAGCTTCGAAAGATTCGTCCCAGAGGGGTATCTCATAGCAAGGACCCAAGGCAAAGTTCACTGCAAAACTTGATGTGTGCCTGCCTTGAGCTTCAGCGAAGGCAAATCACTTGAGTCTAATTACAATCGATCTGCGCATGTTGCTGGAATCAAACTGAACATGGAAAGCGAACGGGATGGAATTGTAGTCCTATCAGGACATGAATCGGAAGAGCTCTATGCATGACATTCACAGTGGCTCCTTTGCTCGAGTCAGCCGGTCGAACTTCTCCGCTGCCTCACAAGTTACAGGAAACCTAAAACAAAATGACTTCAAGAGTTCGATAAAGAACCACAAACCGGAATCACTTCTCCATTACGTCATGTCTTCACATGCTACATACAATCCACATCTGGCTCATTTCCAACCAAAATCAGGCGGCCTCTTCATCATCTGGATTTCCTTGGCATCCACCAAAAATCGACAAAATCACAACGATGTTCTGGGGCTCCAAACCACCCCAAAACACCACAGATTTCTCATGTAGCTCCTTAAACTGATATTTGGATATATTGGGTTGTTCTATTCAACTAGACCCTTGTAAGAAAACCAACACCAACGTCCCCAAACAAAACACAGATGTTCCCAGCTTTGGGAGATGCCAAAAAGATTCGACTGAAATTCAAGACATCAAATGGATGACCCAAATGATTGAATAGTAACAAAAAAGAACTTGGACCTACCCTGTTTTATCCTTAAAAAACATCTATATACAGATACCCTCTGGTAAACGAATATGGCCATGCAAAAGAAAACAATCCTTCCTTAGGTCAATTACCATCTTAAAAATGGTGAAATTTCCAGCCAGCTATGTTCCCAATTTGGAAGGTCTCCCAACTTTGGCTGCCAAGTGTCGGTCTGGATGGCACTTCAAGGAGATCTTGCGGTACGCCGTCTGAGCAGCAGGAAACGCGGCAGAGGATGTGATTCATAATACTAAACACCTGTAGGTTTGGAGTTGAATCAAACCTCAAGATTCAAATATTAGTCAGACGCATGCTGGCAAACACACATGCTTCACAATTTGTTTTTGTTGGCATGCCTTTCTAGGATGTACTCACCATTTATCCACCAATCAAGTAGTAGGATCAAATAGGTATGTTTCAAATCAAAAAAAACATGTATCTACAGATTTGATCATTTGGATCTCATGAGTGTTCATCCATTTTTGGTGGTCAATTAGTTTGAGCCATACTCAGATCCTTTTGATTCTCACATCTCAAATCAACGCAGGCCTTAATCTCCTTCTCTCCAGCATCATCTTCAAGCTCCAATAACTCGTAGGCGTTGTCCAGATCATCGTCCTTGAATTTCGCCGTAAATTCTGCGCTGTGTCGTCACCAAAAATGAGTGCGTTTATAGGTATCATCCATTCTCCTAAAAAGAAGGCGCGCCATCATGGAATCTGGATAGTTTTACATGTATCCTTTGGATTCTCGTAGAAAATCGATTGCTGGATACCCATTCTTGTGCCATTACAAGGGTCCTTCCCTTTGCCCACAGCACCACCATCGCCCATGGCCAGTGCGGCAGCTGTGGTAGCTTCTGTTCAGCAGATCAATCCATGAGATTTGGCTATCACAGACTCACAAATGTCCTTCGGCTGTCTTAGATATCACATCTTACAGCATGAGCGTGTCTGTCTGTAAAACAGGACTGTTATCAGTTGAACTTAGTTTGTGCGCAGCTGGTGCATCATCTAGCAGCGATCCAGGAATATGATGTAATCGAAGGAAATACGCATGGTTCTCAACCCCCAACAAAAATCAAGACATGCATTCTGCAATGACGCCCTGGGCCGCCAACATGTGCATGTTCATATCTTTATGAAAATGTTTGAGTCTAAACAGCAACAAATCATAACACATCAAAGGATGAGGAACCTTTTATATCCTGACCAATTCACAAAACATCTGCATGTACCTTCATCGAAGCAGCCAACATGTCAGATCGACCGCCAACAGTCTCATCATGCCATCATAGAAATTCTTGTCCGCATGGGCCGGAACCTGTGGAGAAACAATGTGGAACAAGTGCAGGATACACCAACTTTAAATATGAAACATCAGCAGGACTGAAACTAAACATCATGGAAAAATCCATGGAATATTTTATGGACTTGCAACTCATCTGCACTTGTGCAACAGCTAGCCGAGCACCTCAATAGTAGTGATTCCCATCCCTGGCTGTGTGTAGGTCATCATTGGTACCTGCAGGAATGATTCATCCTGTTCAATGGATGAAACACCAAGCATCCAAAATCGGGATTCCTGGTATCCATTACACTTTCGAAGTTCTTCAAAAGTGCAGTAAATAAATAAATCCTGTCAAAATTCAAGTCGTGATACGTTTAAAGAAAATACCTGAATATTTGATGTATATCAATGATTGCACTGTTGGTGGTTTCAACCCATCTGTATGGTCAACCCATCTGTAAAAAAAATTAGTCAAATTGGAAATCTTCCCCAATTTTCGGTATGAAAATGAAAAAAATATTTGAAACCACCACCTAGTGATGTGTATAAACGATTGCAAGTCTCAACATGCCGACTCCCCCAAGAATTTGTCGGCCATCCCTTTGATCGCCTCGCCAGGTGCCAAACCTGCACGACGATCCTTGAAGGGATCCTGGCTCTCGCAATTTCTCGGGTTGTCTTCACATGTTAGCCTTATAGTTTATAATGGTTTATTGTAATCTCTATATATACCTGGGTAGGATTTCATCCCCAAAAAAATCCCCTAAACAACTTCAAGGTGTTTTATTCATTGCTCAATGTAATTACGGCTGAATCAAATTGGAGTGCATCTAATTTCATCTGATGAACTTGTAGGACGTGACTACCCACCAGTCTCTAAGGCAAACAACGGGATCTTCGTATGTCGTGAAAAACTATAACAGCTGTAACGAATCTAGCCCCAGTAATGTATCGACTCCTCCAAGACATCTTCCTCATCCAAGATGAGTTGTGCAGGTTGTCCAGGCACCACCCTTGCATGAGTTGGAAAGTAACCATACAGGAAGGATGTCACTGAACGAAAATAAAACACAACATATTGGTCGAATAGTCACAAGATGTCACAAGCCTTATATGTATAGATGTATCTTCCAAATATTAGCAGTGAGTAACTGTGAAATCAAATACACTGGATAGGTGAGATTTTTGTTGCTCAAACACAAATTTAAGCACTGCATAGCCCTGCCATCTTTAGTGCAATCTGCCAAGATCACGTACCCCAAATCATCGAAACTGCAGCCTCAAACCCCTCTAATGTCAATATAATTCATATGACATCTCAAATCATTACAGACTTGTAGGAACTGTTTGGGAACTGTTCTGCAGTCATTCTCTTTATATCCCAACACAGAAGGCTACATCTGAGACTCTGACACCGCCATGTCAGCTATCGAGCCGCGCCCGTCGCGGCCGCGCTGGGGTCACCCCGTCTGTGTTCGAGAAAAGGCGCACAGCGAAGCATGGGCAAATGAGCTCTATTTGAATTTGACACAAAAGTTTCGTCCTAGAGTTCTATAGCGCACAGATTACATCCAACTAGTCTCTGTCTCTCTTCATCATGACGTCAAGTTGCTAGCGTGATTTGGTTAGAAGATTAGGCACTTGAGGCATTTCTTTCAAACCTCCGTCCCTCACTCTGCAACATCTTTTTCCTCATGTTTCCACGTTTCACATCGCGATCACATGAAGTCATCAACATCTAACTCCTGAAGGGGCAGGACTGTCACCTCAACATTTTAAGGGAAATGATGGGGAACCTCATTTTCAGTCATCTGTGAAGAGTAGGCATCTCTTGATGTTTAACATTGAAAATCACCTCATGAAGCATAGCAGTCTGATGAACCATTCCCAGATTTGATTGTGATGCCAGGATAGTTGCTGATTTTGCATACACAATGTTGCACTCAGATTGCTAGGTGTGACAATCCTGGTAGCAACTACTAGGTATGATGATTCTGATTAACTGACATAAGCTGCTGAGAATTCATCATCGACTCGCAGTTGCAACCAACATCAACCAACGATTTTCTCCGCTCCTGGCCCTTCTGTCCATCGTCGTCAGCTCCAGCGTCGCTCAGACCAGCGTCACTGGCACAGCACCAATGTGAACAGCGTCATTGGCACAGCAGCAATGTGAACATCAAATCTACGAGACGCATTGTCCTCCAAATTTGAACAAAAACCCAAGAGTGTAGAAGCTTAGTATTATGCATATCGTATTGCTCCTTACATTGTCATGACTAGAAAATTACAAGAAGTGAATCCGGTCCCGAGGAACCTGTCGATGTCGCCAATCTCGGGCAGGGGAAAGCGCAAGATACCGGCAATACCACTGAGTTTCTGCCACGGAAATCCACTGAAGATGTGGAGGATTTTCAGCTTTCATAGAAGGGACAAACAAGATCGAAAACATCAAAAAACAAAATCCGATCAAAATCCATCAAAATCATACCTATTGCCAAGCACCTACCACTTCCAAGTTCATGTTCAATATCAAAATTATGGAACGCACAATCAAGTTTCAAGAAGCGGGCAACAAAGCCCTACTGCAACGAATACCAGTCATGCCAGTTTCTCCAGAGCCAGTAAACCCCCACGTCCTGCAGTTGCTCGCCACTTACGTGCTGCGAAGAGAAGATCTGACACGCGGCTCCCTGATCTCTGGCGGTTTCCACCATATCCACGTACCTTTTCCGCCAATCCGGGATGCTGATGGAGTGGCTGTTGATAAGGCCTAAATGGCAAAATCAGCTGACCAAATAATTTCGAACACAAGTTAAAGTCTATTATGATCTATGTTCACAAAAATTAAGTGACAACACTGAAGAATAAGTTTGCCACTCATTTTTGTTGATCCTATATTCTTGTTTACCACACAAACCCTGTGCACTGTCTTCTCAGCTTCACATTGGCGTTCCGGAAGAGGGAGTCCACCACCTCACAGCTGAATCGTCGTTGAACCTAAAATATATACCCCCAAAAGAAGATAAGGAGAAACATTTTAGAAAAAACTGAAAAAAAAAACAGCCAAGGTTTGAGGGTTCCATGTTTGTTTGTTGACTCGGGTGTGTACCTTTGTTCATTCATCGCAGTCACCAACCAGAAATAAAATTTTGAAGGCCCAAGATACCATCAATGTCTGCACTGCACACTTCTCGATGGCTTCAAAGACCTGCAACAATTCCATTTAAGTAAGGCTCCCAGGTTGGTTTCCAACAATAGGAAGAAAAACAAACAGTTGAATGGATATCATATACATATACATATAGATTAGAAACGAGTATATTAGTATGGCCTTTGCTGGGTATCATGTGATGTGTTGCAATCATGATGGTATCACTGCTGTTTTTGTAATTTCGATGATCCCAGACCACGTCGTGCTCTAAAATGCCGTCAGTGCCAGCACCTTGTTGCAACCTTCAAATGACATGAAACAAGTCTAATGTCATTATATGACATCTTGCAAATTGGTATCAATCCATATCAATCTTGTATCCTTTAACTTGTATTCATTAGTTGCTCCAATCTTCATTGCGAACCTGCTTGGGGCCATAGCAAACCCGATCAGGCCTCAGCTCTACTTTTTTGAGGCATATATTCACCAAACTTCCAGGCAAACCACAGGATCAAAGCTTTCAGTGCCCCCATTGGAATTAGATCAGGTCCTCTTGTTGTGGATTTCAGTTATACCCCTTCTGTCAATTGAATTTCTGTGGAATTTTGACTCCTTCTGCACCATGACATAAAACTCCTCCAAGGCCTCGCCATATGAGAAGTTGGACCCAATCAAAGAATTGTCAACATTGATCTGCTGAAACTCATCACACTGATGACTGTATGAACTGAATCGGCCTTCAAATGTGCAGCGGCCTTTGTGTTTGCAATACTTTTTTGGACCTGGAGCAGCGATCATCGTTCTTGCTTTGTTTACTAAAAAACCCAGTTCTGGTTTGTGTGCCTGCTCGTCCGAGAGCAACTCCTTCAACGCTTGTTTGTGCCTTGGCTGGTCACGGGCGCAGAAGGACCAGCTTCCAAGAAGTGAACAATTCATTTGACCGTTTCATGCTTACCAAATCAAAACACCAGTGGATAATGGAGGGTGAAACAACGGAATGATGGAATATCGCCAATTTTGGTCCACATCTTCCAGATCATGCAAGCTCAAGATAGCAAGCTGTTTATGACAGAAACACTAAAGCTGCCCAGATGCACACAGGAAGCATGGACTGACACGAAGTTGCTCTTCTTTTGCAGCAGCAAAGTGTCCCTCTGAAACTTCATGCAAAACGTGAGTTGGAGGGATGATGGAGGGATGGTGAAATGGTTAAAATCGGAGAGATTTGTGGAATTTTGTCGATCTGTTGCTTGTAGATCATGACTAAACTCCTGAAGTCGTTCTGGGTCTCAGCTCTGCTGAAAATGTCCGCTCAGTCTGGGATGCAAACTGTGATTGCGTGGCCTTTTGAATCATCCAGGATAAGAAATCATCCTGAAGACAAAGGAGTCAAATCCCCTGGGTTATTGTTGAAACGTGATGGGTGGAGAACCAGTTCGAGTTGCCATTTGTTAAATCAAAAAGTAAACTATTTCAGCATCCAACAACTTCACCAAGAAGAATCCACCCTGCTGGAGTTTCTGTTGTACCATGAGATGTTAGAAACACAGCTTTTCTCATCTGCTCGGTCCTTCACAAATCCAGGCCCAGCGACCAACACACATTTCACCAAGTCCAGGTTCACATGGTCCTTGATGCCCTGGTAGACCTGAAGTTCAATGACGTGATGAAATCCCTGCAAGCTTGAAAAAAAATGGCTATACTATACTCTGTCACTTGCACATCCTGTTGCATCAAACCTGATGTTTGGATCTTTTTTGACTAGTAAAACGATAAAAACGAGACCACGAACATCAAAGCACAAAGTAATGGGCTCACCGTTTTTACCTGTGTCATCAAAATACATACTTGCAAAGTTCAACAAACATCGGCATTGGTGCCTGCTCAAAGAAGCGTACCAAGGCCTTGTCGTAATTCGTGGTGGTGGCCTTGGGTAAGCGCAAGGAACTAGACTTGCTACAAGGGTTGTGTGCATTACGGATGGAAGGATGGTGTGTTATCGACCTTACAGAACAATCTTATAAACTGATACTCATGACGAACAAACTTCTCCTGCAAAATGTTGCATAGAAGTTCCTTACCAAATGTATTCAAATGTCATGACTCATGACCTACAGTCTTTTTGTAGGAGCCTTCATGTGGAAATCCTACTGTTGTAGCTTTTTTGTCGGTTTTCACATAGGTTCCCCCGCACGCTTCTTTGGCAAGGACACCGAAACTCGATGAACATCTTTGGCCAAGACCTCATCAAGTGCGTAGGTCCAATATGCTTGGATGCTGGATACTAGTACACCATAATGCAACATGAATTCATAACCAGTGCAGTAGATATTATCACGTGACTACAATAGATTATTCCAATTCAAAAACAACAAAAACATGAACGAACATCATGTTGCCAACTGCTGCCAGAACCTGTGTTGCCAATGAAGCAAAATCTCAGTCTTGCTTCCAAGTGGCAGCTGTGAGGAGGTGGAAATTCGCCAAACCTGCCTGCTTTCAGGACAAGGATCCAGCGATTTCTGAAGTCCTGGTTATCTACTAGTTTTTGTACAAGTCCCACAATACACATGGGAAACGTCCTTATTCAACACACTCTTCAAAGAATCAATGTCATAATGTTGCTCCTAATTTTCACCTATCTCTTCCTTCCACACCAGGCAAGCCAACCACAGCTGCACAAGGACCGCATCATCTATTTTGTCATCCCTTACTATCAACATCCATCGGCCGTCGCTGGAGCTCAGCAGCTATCACCTCAAGGGGTTGAGTGGAGGAAGCCCAATGGAAACTCCTTGATTTGCAGCCCAAAATGACTATATGACTATCTTTTGTCAAATGGTAGCAGAAGGGTAGGACTGTAAAACCACTCATCCAAACGCTGGGTTGCAATAAAACGCTTACTAACCAAGCACTTGGCTGAAAGATGTGTGAAACCCAAGCAGCGTACCTCCTGGACCTCCATGGCATTGCAAAGTTCAAAGGCACCTTGCAAAATTCCCAAGTGAATTGATTGACATGCTGACATCACATACTCATAAAATTCATAAAATACAAGAAAGTGCAACCAGTTCAACTGCATCGAGTTCTTGATTCGTGAATCAATGATGGTAATGTGTATTTGGCCTTTCCACCTTCTCCAAAACACGGAAACCTCCACTTCCATGTCGAGAGTACCTTGCAGTTCTTTGAGCTCCTCTTCAGAAGCTAATGCCAGGAAGCCAGGATTCTTTGCTCCTGATAGAGTCAACGAGTCAACGAGAGGTGTCACTGAGCTTCCTTAGTTCAGAGGTATTGACACCCTTCAACTATCTTTTGATCTTTGAGCTGTAAGACATTGTCAAACCAATTGTAGCAAAGCATTGGCATCCTGTGAAATCATACATCACTCATAAAATTATTCTAAATTTTGCTTTCAGGAACCCCTTTTACTTCTGAAATACCCTCCATTCGCATTATTATCAATGTAATGTCCTCCACAAATTTCATCAACCAAATTGGATCCCATATCCACCAACCTCAACATCCTCAACATCCCCATCTCCAACTCCTGTGACGCACTGCACCAGACACTTCATGAGTTCCTCCTCCTGCTCCACACGTCCCAACTGTGCCACTGCCACTGCAGCAGTGGCCACAGCATGAGGATCTGGCAGGCGACCTGGATCCAATGTTCACTGTGAATGGAATGATCCAAAAAAAGGATAAAAAAGGTGGGATGGTGAGGTTTACTGGATTGATCAAAATAGATTGGAAAAATGTCTGAAAAAGAAATTCTGGCTGCATATTGTTGGTTTCTCTACTACTGGGATTTGTTTGACGTTGGATTTGTGGCTCCTGTTGAACCAAGTGCCCAACCCACACTGGCAGTTGCATCTTTTGCCGTAGCACCTCCAGCGTGAGCCCCCCATGTTCAAGGTGAATGTGGTGAATGATGATAGATCATGACTAAAATGATCTTAAAAGATGTAGATCTTGATATAGATGTTTCCGAAAATAGTGGTACCCCCAAATCTTCCATTTTAATAGGGGTGTCCATTATAAACCATCCATTTTGGGGTACCACTATTTTTGGAAACACCCATATAGAGATCAATATGATACAATCACCTACCCATTTCATGAAGTCTTGGGCCTCTTTAGCTCCCCATTTCATGGAAAATGACAAAATACATCATTGCTAGTCAACTACAAATTCGCTCCCTTTCTTTGGTTGAACAGCTCGTCTTTGAAAAGTTATTATCCCCCAAAAAAGCAGAGTTTGTCTTCCAATTATAATTGTTACCCTCCAGAAAACTTTTGCATAATTCTACCACTGGAAAAGGAATGTCATCTTCCCAACTACCTTTGTTATGGGATACTGTTGATGGAAGAAATCCTGCACCACCTGGGATCTAAAAAACCGGAAAACTAACGGCTCTAACCTGAAAATGCACCCAAATGGAAAAGGAGAAACATCTACAAACCACCAATTTTTGGGGTTCCATGTTGATTTTCCAGTGTGCAGTTTCTGGGTCCAGTCGTCCCTCAATTCGCCACTCCAAATCTCACACCTCGCCGTTCCAAATCTTCCTGATGGAGCGACAGAAGTTGCCCGAGCAACCTGTTTTTTTTCGATGTTCGCAGGTGCCGTGAAGTCCAACTGAGAATTGCAATGCTCATCCACAAAAAGATGCAAAGATGCATACCAAGACATGACTTCATGATAACAAATTCCAAAACAATACAAGCAAAATTCCCGGTTCCGCTGTTTCAGTATGACTTCTTCTTTAACTTGTTATTTCAGGGCCAAGGGGCTGTGTCATTGACTGGCTGGTAGTGGTAGTCAGCTCCATGGATTTATGCGACTGTGCCTTGGCCCACTTGTTTGGCACACTCCCAGAAAATATGATATATACAAAACACTAAAGGAAGATCATCTTCAGAAATCTTTCACAGAGAATGCCGTGTTGGCTCTATCACACGCTTGATGTATCTGTTTTTTTTGTGGGATCTTTAAAGATCATTAACATGCTACAGGTACCAAACTTGAAAATTTTATGATTCAACCACCATCAACCACAAGCATCATCTACTTATAGGAGGTTCCCATCATCCAATCCTTGAGGCTCTTGACGGGCAAAAGACTGAGACAATGCAACAGCTCCGCCAGAGCATTGAAGCCTCGTGCGGCCTCTGAAGGATTTGACATGGAATCGCTGGTGGAAGGATATATATATACCATATATATATATATGGGTTATATGTATTCAACATATCCTATAGGATTCCAATAAGTTACTAGACTACTAGCAAATTATACGTATTATAAATATAATATCAAGGATGCTCATAAACTGCAAATTCAACATGCTGTTGATGCTATGCCCATCTCCCAATCTCATGCCTGCTGGGGTCTGGCAAAGGCTGGAGGGCCAGCACGGCCACCCTGACAATGGAAACTCCCTTTTCACTTGATGAAAGCTATAGCAAAACCCGCAGGAAAGCCAAGGGAAAGCTGGTGCAAACATGCAAAAACAAGATCAAACCAATAACCATAGAACCATATAGAGCCACTATTGAAGGAGAGATGCTGGAAAATATATATGTCATATATCATATATATCCTACTGTAAGGATGGCTAATTGTATTAGCCCATCTCCCATCTCTACAAAATTCATCTTTCCAGCCTGTAAGAGCTCATCAAATTTCAGAGACAGACCAGCACAGATTCGGCCTCGTTAGATGTGAAGATGACTGACGTTGGGCTGATGGTAAAAGCTATCATGTAGACATAGGATCTTCATGCAGGTTTTTCATGAGATTCAGCTCAACACCTTTCAGAATGGAGCCATAATTATCATCATTGTTATCATGTCCATCTTACTTTTTAAGTCACTGACCATGTATTAAACGCGGGTTGTAGTAGTCCAGCCGCACCAAAGCAGAGAAGCCACGCACCTCAACTGCAGGTAAAATCCATACATCCATACACAAGTAGATTCACCAGGTCAAAGAAGAACTGGTGCTGAAAAACACCCTCTTTCCACTTTCCAATGACCGCACTGAATCAGTAGGTTCGGATTCAGCCCGCTGTTCAGGTCTTAGGAGCAAATGGGCCCCACAAAAGTATGCAACTTCGGCCAACTCACGTCCTGCTTAGCAGGAGGCAAGTACAACAAGTCATGGCCACCGCGTGTAGCTGCCTTTTTGGCAGGGAGTCTCACCATCAGCCACTTCTCAATGATTTCCAAACGCCACTCGGGCCAGGGTAGCGAAACACATGCCGTATGCAAAGCGATCATCGTCGATTTCGGCCGTGTCACCATCCATGGAATGTCTTGTCCAAA
>DF244328.1:3291-29326 GCA_000507305.1 Breviolum minutum Mf 1.05b.01 | reverse complement strand
AGACACCACTTGATTTCCTCCCTGGAAGCTGAGCACTTGCCCTGCAGCTGTGAAAGCTCAGGGCTCCGCTACCAATGTAAAACTGGTAGAAGTCACTGTTTCAACAAAGCTAACACCAGAATGATACGACACCCCACTTGTATCGCACTCTGCCGCTCCTGTTTTCCCAGCAACTGTCACTGTCCAAAAAGGTACCACCGTAGAAAGGTCGTCCACGGAAACGTCTCACCACCAAATCTAAGAGTCCCTGACTCTAAAGGCTACCCAAGCACTAGATTCTTCTATGGCTCGACAACTAGTCCACGAACCCTCCCTCCACAGTGGCTCCCTGAGCCCAAAGTTGTCTACACACAAAACCCGAAAGGTTCGGAAGGTTCTGAAGGAAAGTGAGAAGGAAGGTTCATGGTACAATTCACAATATAGTTTTATATATGTATACATGTGTATGAGTCACACCCCAAAAGCAAGTTGAACGCTAGAGCAAACAGATGCGAGCAGCGGAAAAACTCGCGGCAAATGGCTTCTTACGGGATCGCAAATGGTGATGGCTAATAGGTACTTTTGTCATCAGGCATAGAAATCGTGTCTTGAACAAATACCATTGTCGATCTGCTTTTGAAACATCTGCTTGAGAAGCCTGACTTCAAAGTATGGGGGTCTCGAATTCTTGGTGTGTCATGTTGGGCATATCATCGCCACGTCAGAAACGCCTAGCTTGCTTGGTTTGCTCGCAAAGAGGCAACCAACTTTGGAAGATGTGAGCACAACCTCAAGACCCCAGAAGCCTCACCAAGGGTCAAGATATTCGGGNTTTTTATATATGTATACATGTGTATGAGTCACACCCCAAAAGCAAGTTGAACACTAGAGCAAACAGATGCGAGCAGCGGAAAAACTCGCGGCAAATGGCTTCTTACGGGATCGCAAATGGTGATGGCTAATAGGTACTTTTGTCATCAGGCATAGAAATCGTGTCTTGAACAAATACCATTGTCGATTTGCTTTTGAAACATCTGCTTGAGAAGCCTGACTTCAAAGTATGGGGGTCTCGAATTCTTGGTGTGTCATGTTGGGCATATCATCGCCACGTCAGAAACGCCTAGCTTGCTTGGTTTGCTCGCAAAGAGGCAACCAACTTTGGAAGATGTGAGCACAACCTCAAGACCCCAGAAGCCTCACCAAGGGTCAAGATATTCGGGTGATCGACATAATATTGTACCGGGCTACTAGAGCTGGTTGATGTCGAGGAGGTACTGGTGGAAGAACTCGAGGTGCTGGTACTTGATGTGGAACTGCTGGATGAGCTGGTAGAGGAGCTGCTTGTTGATGACGTGCTGCTGGAAGAGCTTGAGGTACTTGACGATGAAGTGGAAGTGGTGGAAGAGCTCGTAGATGAAGTACTTGTGGATGAAGTACTGGTGGAAGATGTAGAGGAAGATGAAGTAGAGGAGCTGGATGACGATGTTGACGTTGTTGAAGTGCTAGTGACACTAGTGCTGGTGGAAGATGTACTGCTCGATGATGTGCTGGAAGAAGATGTGCTGCTTGATGATGTGCTGGTGGAAGATGTACTGCTTGATGATGTGCTGGTGGAAGTGCTTGAGCTGCTGCTGCTTGATGTGCTTGTTGAGGATGTGGAACTACTTGAAGAAGTTGAACTGCTGGACCTGGAGATTTTTGTTGCTTCTGACCTGCAACCTGCTTCTTCTTCCCATGTGTTTTTAGCGGTCAAAATTCCGAAAATCAAAAACCAAAAAAAAATTACCAAGCGGTTGGATAAGAGACGTGCTTGAAGTAGAGCTGCTGCTGGAAGATGTGCTTGTGGTACTCGTAGAAGTGGAGCTACTGCTGGAAGATGTGCTTGTGGTACTTGTAGAAGTGGAGGTGCTGGTAACAGTACTGGTTGTCACTTGCAGGCGTCTTGCCGGTGCTTCCTTCAGTTGGGGCATGTCTGATAGAGTGGTGCATGCAGCCTTTTAAACTTGTTGTCTTCATTGGCCACTGGAAGTCAAAGACCAGCGTCACAACAGAGCAAACAGACCCTAAAGTCTCATTGATGACAATTCAATGTCATCACCCCAATGTGAATTCAACAACGTATAGATGTGGCTGGAAATTGAAATTGGTGACTACTCTGGTATAATCCATCATTCTTTCAAACACCTCATTGCAACAAACAATGAATCCTTTCAATGAATCTTTCCAAATGCCTCCTGTTCGCAAGGCTGGTGGCAAGCGGTTAAATGGCTGGGCTTTGCTACACAGAAAGTGCAAACCCAGTAACAATATGTAACAATTGTATATTTGTCTACTCTGTATCAATTCTTTGGTGTCTTGTATCAAAAAAACTCAGCATCTTCACCACCTTCCAAAGACCTTTGCTACAGTTCAAGGATTGCAACCAAGTCTCTGAACTCCTGAGCAGTTGAAGCTGTCACAGAAATGCAGTAAATCATGTCACAAGTTGGATGACCAAAGACACAACAAGAGGCAACTTTGCACTCTAGCATGCTGTCATGCAAAGCAGTGGCTGACTTCCTGTGCCCAAGAACACGCTATATCAGACTATATCACTTAAGTTCATTGCAAGGAAAACACAAAAGCTTCTCCAGATTCACACCTGGTGGCGAGTATACATCTTGCTTGACAAAAAGACGCAACAGCATGTTCACAATGGTTCAAGAACTTCTTCCCTACGCTGCCAGCAAGGTGAAGCTACGTCATGTCTTGATACTGCTTGCAAATCAGGTGCCGTTCATCAGAGTATTCAAGATCAACTAAGGCGTCCCTGAAGTCTGCCTACGCCCGGGCAACATTGGGATCGAAGACTTCAGCATTAACATGTGTACGCACGACGTTGCATGGAGCAACAAGGAGCTTGCGCATATCAAATGTTCTATCAACTTTCAGGACTTCGGTACAATTGCACCAAACGGGTTTCCTTCTGCCGCTAGCCAGCCTTCGGCAACCTGCCTATGTGTGATATCTCCAAGTTGTTGGAGAAAGACAAAGAGATTCTCCACCACATGCTCGCAAACAATACACTTTGATTGAAAGAGATGCCACCCTAACTGCAACCCTCATGGCCATCTGCAAATACAGCCTCGTCGCCAGCTTCTGCCCTGCGAAACTTGCAGGGTGGGGTGCTATGTTGGAAAATATTCTGTAGGTGAAGGTTTTGATGCAGTCTTCACCATCTGCCACTATGACATTACATATCCAATTCCACCACTTCTGCTTTTCAGTCAACAACAAATGAAAGGCTACGATTGATGAGCTTTGGGGTCTGGCACAGGTCTCAAACACACCTACGATTCAGATCTTTCAATCCACGAGAAGGATACAACTTCTCTCAGCTTGTCATACTTGACAAGGAAAAAGAATTTTGTCACAGTATCTTTATTCGTCACCAAATTTTTGTGATTCTGGGAACCTGATATCTCCTTGCCTAGATATCATACGTGTCAGTATTGCTATGTTTTGCAGCCCAAAATAATAGAGACAAGAATTGTTCCATGTCCAGTCCGCAACCTGTCAGAAGTTTCAACCTCAAATGTGCAGAGGAACTGGCAACTGAGCTCTGCGCCTTGGAAGCAAAAGCGGAGCCGCCAGAAGAAACAGGGACAAAACCTGACAAGGCAGAGCCGCTTGACGGATCTCCACTCCCACAACTTTCACTTCAACTTCTTGGTCATTTGTCAATTCATTTGGTTTGGATGCTCACCAGCAAAAACCTGAGTTTAAAGTTTACAGTGTATGTCATGCTACAACATCAACGCAAGTGTCCTATACCTGCTCCAGTGAAGGCTGCAAGTCGATAACAAACAATTTACTTGAATACTCGACACAGAAACCTTGAAGTTAGAAGCTTCACCAGTACAAGGAGCTTGTGACATACTGTGTAAATTACCGAAATCTGAGCCTCAACAGAAAGCAAGACGGGGTGTCAAAACGTGGTGCTGATCCAAGATTTAACCACAAAGCTGCAACTGCATTGGGGTTATACTGTGTTCTTGCAGTCCAAGGTAGCCTGTCTGCTCCGACGTTTGTCACTAAATCAATCTCTCTTATCCGGTTCTGAGCCTGAAATCGTAGGCTAATCATCCTGGCCGGCAAATGACGCTGCTTGATGATCCACGTGAGAATCATTGAGTGTAGTTCACCCGACAGTCTCCCACAGAAAGTCACGAGCATTCTGCAGATGCAGCTTTTTGACAATGGAGGTGAAGAGCATGGTCTGAATGTCTGTGTGTGTGTGTGTGCATGGGCAAATTGAAACGAAAGAGCCAATCGTGACACGGACCCAAATGTTCAAGGGTGAAAGCATAGGAGACAACGAGCAGCAGCAGCAGCAGCAGCAGCAAACGCCACGACGACGACGACGACGACGACGACGACGACGACGACGACGACGACGACGACGACGACGACGACGACGACGACGACGACGACGACAACGACGACGACGACGACGACGACACGACGACGACGACGACGACGACGACGACGACGACGACGACGACGACGACGACGACGACGACGACGACGACGACGACGACGACGACGACGACGACGACGACGACGACGACGACGACGACGACGACGACGACGACGACGACGACGACGACGACGACGACGACAACGACAAGGACACGACAACGACACGACAACGACACGACAACAACAACAACCACAACAACAACAACAACAACAACAACAACAACAACAACAACAACAACAACAACAACAACAACCACAACCACAACCACAACCACAACCACAACCACAACCACAACCACAACCACAACCACAACCACAACCACAACCACGACAACAACAAATCTTCATTCGCCAACCCTGCGAAGGCCAATATCCTTTATGGGGCTTGCAGTCCCACCCACATGTCCTGCGTCGTACAGGGGTCACACCCATAGCCATCAATCAACGCATTGTCTGGCTACTCGGGCTGGCCAAACTTATCCAGGCCCCAAGTTGCTGTGAAAGCAATGAGTTGAATCTGTGTTGTGTTAAAAGGTATTTCGGTATTTACTTCTTTGATCAGTCTTCTTTGCGCTTGCTGTTTGAGCCAGATCATGCAGGAGGTTGGGGTGCCCAGGTGCAGCGGGTGCAGCAACTGCAAAGATGTCACGGGTGTGAAGATACAAATACGCCAAAAAACACCAAAAAAAAAAAACAAGGGTTTCACGGGCAAAGGCAGTAGCAACTGTAGCAACCATAGGACTGTCAAAGAAGCTCCCTCCGGACGTCGCATCTGACAATGTCTCTACATCAAGCTGGCCTCATCTGGGGAGACCTGGCCACGCTTTCTTGTAACACCATCGCATGGATACTCTTGCAAATCAAGGAAACTAGTCAGAGTTGCATAACTTTTTTCTTTTCAAACTATCCATTCTAGAAAATGGTCTGCATGTGTGCACGTCTATGCTTGCCTGCATGAGGTATGAATGCATGGGATAAATTGAACAAGACACATTCAGCAGATACAGCAAAGCTCCCCTGAAGACACCAGCACGGTTTCTTCAGAAGCACAAAGCAGCCTTTTTGGAATGATCCAAAACCCTTGTCAAAGCTCTTCACATCTCATCATCACATCATATCATCATTTCAATATCTTGTCGGTTCGTTCTGCTCACAGCACATGGCACGGTGCGCCTGTCCTGCCTTGCGTTTCTTGCGCGCCATGAAAATGTCCTTCCTTGCACTTCTCAACACGAATATTAAGTCTAAACGGTCTCAACATGTTAGTTCAAAACATGTCTAAACCAAATCATTCTTCTAGAGGTGGCGTTTTGTATGCTTTGATCACAAGAGGAGAATCTGAGAGTGGAGGAATGTTGGTGCTGTATTGTATACCTGCTGTACCTGCTGTAGCTCTCTTTCCTCAAGTTTTTTCAAACCTCCTCAAGGCCCAACAGCTGCAGCTAGAAGGGGCAAGCAACAGCACTGCAGCTAAGTGAGGTAAGACCTTCGTGCTTGGGTCGGTATCGCGAATCAATGTACTGGCAGACCAATCGGATACCTGGTGATGGCATGGTTAAGATTTGATGGGATGACACACCGACACTGTAACACATCAGCTGCAATTGATTGTAAGGGAATTTACATCAGGTACACACCGATCTGTGCAAATTACCAATCAAACCAACAAGGATAAGCAAAAGAAAACGAAGCACTGACTTTTGACTTTTGGCGCAAGCCAAGGCATCTCGCGTTTCACAAGCATTTTAGGAACTATTCATCTTCGCAACTCGCGTCCTGGTGCAAGAGTACAGATCAGGCGGTCAACATTGCAGAGCGCACAACCTTCCTTTTCTGGTGTCAAAGAGTCAAAGCATGAAGGCCACCAACAAGACTCAAACCACAAAAATTGACATTGAATACTAAGTGAGTGGACTAAGTGAGCTCATTTGTGAAATCTTTCATTGATTGATTGTACATCTCCCACTGCATAGAAGTATTTTCATGAAGATGGGGAGGGCACGGACAGGCACAACATACTGGGGTCTCTGTCTGCGGTAGACTCCCACAAGATAAAGAATCCGATGTTGGTTTCCCAGTGCTTGATATGACACTAGGAAATGATTCTCTTCCAGTCAACATCGGGCAGATCCAATCACCTGAGAAATCAAGAAATCGCTCTGCTCACGTCCTGCTCTCCAAATCTGAATGCCCACTGATTTCCGTTTGGATTCAAGGTTCTGTTTCAGTGCCTTTCGTATCGTCGACAAAATGTCACTTGGCTTCCAGCTTCCTTAATCATCAAAGAGGCCTCCCTTGCTCGCACGCTTAGGTTCATCATCCCCAAACCTCAAATATGGAGATTGCTGGCAGTCGATTGACGCTTCACTCGCGGGTAATCCAGTGATTTTCCCATTCAGATCACAAGATCACTACTGAAAACCTTTCAAGACAAAGGAAATCGAGTGTTTGCAAAAGAAAATTGTGTCAAGTTGCAGAGTCGAGGACGCAGCCATTTGCAATACGTGATCTACGCTTAGCAAATCCACAAGAGCTCTAGACTCTAGAGAACTGGAGAAAGATTTCATGCACAGCTTTGTCAATTGCTAACTTATCAAGCCGATTCCATCAGCCCCTTCTAGGCACCCCAGCAAGCCCCCTCCACTGCCGCCACTGCTCGAAAGAAGGCCGGACCTTGAAAAATAAAACCAGCAGAACAAGCAAAACACAGAGCTACCATGGCAGCCTCACACTGGCCGCCAACACAGAACTCATCAAAGAAAAAGGTCTCTACACAAGACTCTTCCTACGTATTCCAGTATGTGGTCATATAGTCAGGTTGTTCTTGGTGCGTAGGGCTACATCTGTGCAACATCTTTTGAAATCAATTGGACTATAGGTGATTCGTTTTCCACGTACTTCCTGGGAAACCCCTACATCAGGCCACTTGTCTTCTTTCCGAGCTCTTCCTTCGCTCTCCGCTCCTTGCCACAAGTGAAGAATCCTCTGCAGACTCTTTTGCCACATTTTCTCCTGTTTTCCTTAGCCCTTACCCTATCCTTCCTCTGCACATCTACACTATTTGCAAAGCAAGTTTTCCACAGATGTACATTATACTTCATCGCTGCCCCTGGTCCTCCTCTCTGCGACGTTCTTCCTCCTGTCGTCGTCTCTCCTCTTCCTGGAGCATTTATTCGTCCACATCGTTTTGGAAAAACAACTTCGAGTGGACAAAGACCTTGACAATTTGCTGTATCTTTTTGCCACGTCATTGGCATCTGCGTAAGGCCTCGCGTTTGCGGCGCTCTTCTTCTGCACGTTGCCTTGCCATCTCCTTTTGTTGAGACAGCTCCAAGAGAGCATCCATAAAACGAAAGATATAACCACATGCACACAAGTTGATGTCGACTCAAAAGGTATGACGGTATGACCCTACCGGAAATCCGATCTCTGTTCCAGGATCTATGAACATTCATCCTCTGTTCTAGACACTTCAAACCTTGCGTGGTGAATCAGGACACATTGATATATCTGCGTGACACATTTTTCGCACCACCACCTTTGCCTAAAAGTCGGTCGACGAGCTTCGTAAACTTCACGAAACTGCCAACAGCATGTCCCTCAACAATTAGTGCACTTCCAGTCAGTCCTCTGCACGCCGCCGGTTCTCCTCTTCCATTCGTTTCTGATCCTCAGGGGTATGTTCAAATGGAAGATGCCGTCGCGATGCTTCATGATTCAATGTTTGATCATGGAAACGAGACCATGTTGCTTCTTGTCACATTCAAGTGATCTATATAACAGAGCATAAGACTTTGCTGGTCCTACTAAGCCTCCTTTGATGAGCACAAATTGCTGAAGAGTCCAGACCCCAAGCAGTTTCAACCGACCTTTTCGGATGATTTCTGCTTTGAAGGGTAAGTACATGGTGTTCATTCAATGGTGGACAAACCAAAGACGTTAAAAGAGATGCCTTAGATCCTGAAGTTTCTAAAGCAAAGGAGTTGTGACTTGTACCCTCACCGCCCGCAGCTCTCTGAGCTATGAACTGCCAGAAGCCGCTCTTGAGCCAAGCGCTGTTCCTCCACCGCGATCGTAACGCAATGGAGCGAGTGTTACTGAGCAAGTGAAGAAGCACTTGACCAGATTTTATCTCTAAATATCCGGTGGGTTACAGAAACCGGAAACCTAAAGAATGTCTGTTTTCTTGCTTCCGAGAGGAAAATCAGCACCTGACACTGAGCCTTACCATGGCAAAATAAGGCATGTATATACTCTGTCACAGGAGAATGTTCGATTTCATTGCACAGCTAGTCAGCTAGTCCTCTGCACTGGGAACTGCGCTCACAGGACCTTGCAAATGTTCTTGCAGGATACACTCTGTCAGTTTCTTCCGTGAGGATGTAAAGTACCGCTCTAAGGCAAGCATTTTGTCGTCTTCAGCCTTCTTTAGGTTTTGTCTCTGAAGAGACTCTTGCTTTCACTGACAGTTTAATCAGGACTGAAAAACACATTCCCAACTAGTTCTCCATCTTGGCTTGCGGCCACCATAGCTGGGCTTTCCAGGTGGTGCCACCAAAGCTCCACCTTTTTGGGCCAAGTGGATCACTCTGAAATCTGCATCCCAGAAAAATACAGGAAAAAAACACACAACAATAGAAGTTCATAGAAGTTCCATATTTTTCATTTCCAAAGGTTCAGCTGAGCTTCGAGTCTGCCCTGGAGGAGGTGGCCTTGCAGCCTCAGATAGCTCTCAAGCAATTTATTCACATTAGGGAGATGAAACTAATAGCAGCTCTTGGTGATAGTGTGCGGAGGGAGCAATTCCGTTGTCTCTTTGAGACATGCAGCAAGATGCAAAGTCTGCTTGCAATGAAGGCAAAACAATTGGAATTGCATCGTTCTGCATATCTACGTTTGCATCTTTAACCAGAGAAATTGTATGATCATTCTGTGCTAGCCAGTTTTGAAGATAGATCTACAATAAAACAAACTTCAATTCCAACATTGTTTCTACATCCCACAGAACTCGGCTTAACTGTTTGATCTCAGTGTTGATGGTCAAAGGCTGCATTTCAACCGCAAGTTCCACAAGTCAAAGGCTGCTTCCGTTTACAGACCCGCTGTTCAAAAGGTTGGAAATATTCCTGGCGTTTTGCAGCATGAAGATGCACTGATGCACCTATTTGGACCTATTTGGACCTACACCCACTGTTGGCCGAAGCCCAGAACCACCACCACTTTCGCAGAGCTAAGAAACCCCTGTTGAAGGTCCAGCTTCAGGCTGAAGGTTGTCTTTCTCCATCCTCTCCTGAAACGGAAAGTCGGAACTTTCGAAAAGTCTGTCTTTTCAAATTCACAAATTCCCGACTTTCCCGTCTTTCCCGTCTTTCCCACCATTTTCCTCGCCTTTTAAAGACATGAGTAGATCTGCAAATGCATTGTTTATTAAAAGACTTGTCATTAGCAAGTCTAAGCATGTGTATTGGCACCGAGAAAAGGATTGACCCAAACTGTCAAGAATTAACATCCTGCGCAGCAGCTATTCGGCCCATCTTCTCATCAAGGCTCACAAGGAGGCTGCAAACCTCTGGGAAAGACAGCATCACAATTTGACAATGCTCAATTAATGATGAACCTTCCTAAACCCCAAAACGATGCATGCAACTAGACAAGAAGAACTGTATCACATGCTCTAAACCACCCCTTCCTGAGACCAAATTCAGGAAAGCAAACTCATTCTCAGTGGCCTTGCCGAGCAATTGCTCTTGACCTGAGGCAAACAAATCAATCAACGAGTCAAAGGATTGGCAGAACTGTCAACTGGCTTCTTTGTTTGAGTTTGGATTCAATACTGTTCCTAGAACCAATTGAATTGCCTCCTATAACCCACGGCACATGGCACAGGTGCGAGGGATCGCAACCTTGCCTGTACTAAATCTTGGAAGAGTGGATCCAAGAGATTTGATTCATGTATAACAATGTATAAAGTAATTGCAATTCAACCCTCCTAGGATCGACCACATTTTTTTGATTCTGTCGCTGACATGCTGGGGTTTCGGACGTTGAGAAGACTCTGCCACCAAGCGCAGCAATGCCTCTGCTCCCTGGACAGCATTTGAACAGTTTGGATGACAAAGCTCCTCCTCTCGACTCTGCAATGGCAAAACTTCAAGCTCAAGAAGCTGTAGTAACAAATATTCCTAGCATCCTATGCTGGTTCTGAAATCAGACCCATCAAAAAACCATAGCCTGATGTGTTGTGTTCTGGACGAATGAACCGAAACACATTGGATTCTGGGTGACTTCACTGCTTCACTTCATTACCGACAACAGCACCTAGGACCTAGCCTCCTCGGCAGGTGCAGGTGCGGCAGCGACATGTTCCTAGCGCCAAACCCTGTGGAATTCACGCGACTACACTGCAGTTTGGGGCAGCCTATTCGTCAGCAAGACCAGAACAGTGCTGAAGATCTGTCAGTTCTTTCAACCACCAAGAATGCCGGAATTGGATACAATATCCCTGATCCAAGTGTGTCCAAACATGCAAATCACATACCATTTCCTCACAAGTCAGTCCTGGGACAGGTACTCCGAAAAGGGATCCTGGCTGAAGTGAGGTTTTATTTGTCAATCTGCAAAGCTGCAGAATGCCTTTCTGTTCCGGGTTTGGATTGAGAGAACAAGTTTCTCAGACTGAAACTTCCATCGACCCACACATGCTCGGAACTCTCAAATCAGCTTCTGAAATCAGCAGTAGCCGCGTTTCCATTCAATAATTTTGCGCCTACACTTGACAGGTTTGAAGGCTGCCAAGATCCCAATTGGCAATGATGCAGTGCATGTGCTAAAGACTTGTTATCTGCTCCATCAACATACAACTCATACAAGTACGTGTCATAACGTGTATGACTGTAAAACTGTGTAGGTATGTTCCACATAAAGATTCTATTCAGCTGTTCATTCATGCAACTATTGTATATTGAACTTTCGCTTGCACTACGAGCATACTAAAGATGAAGCCTTTGTGGGTTCATTTCGGCTTAAGTTCCCAATGCAAACGCACAGCCATGCCTCCTCCTGATGAGCCTCAGCTTCCATGACCTCAAGAAAATGTTTTTAAATACAAACGTGATCAGAATATGGAAATGTCATCAGGGGATTGTTGTCTTCACATAGCAACCAATCAAAAACACTAAACACAAAGCAACATTTCTTTCCATCCAAATTTCGCATCCAAATTTCTTTCCAACATTGACCTATCAGAAAAAACAGACCATAACAAAATTCGTACTTCAATGATTGAGGCGGGCGCTGTCCAAACTCAACTCAAGGAGGACATAGATACTCGTTGTTTGAGCAACAAACTGAACTCCAAGAAACACAAAACTTCCAACCATGCAAATCTGTGAACTTCTTGGTCGTTGTCAGTGAACCAAGCCGCTTTGCCCACTTGTAAACATTTGGTTGCAATTTGATGCAGCTGCAGCAAAGAGTTTGTAACAGATTTGATTGGACACAAAACGGTTTGACTAATTTGGATTCGGCACAAAAAAACGACAGCAAAACTAATACTAGTCGTGTTTTTTCAGCACAATTCACTCTTCCAATGATACATCATCATCACAGCAAAATGATGCAGACACAGCAATGCAAGTTCGTTCAAAGCGATCACAAAAATTGAGTTTTTATCACTTCACAGGACGACCCAAGTTTTTTATATGGGGCAACCGGTGGATACATCACTCAATCACTATGGTAAAAGATCAGGAGCAATCGCAATCATTCCCAAGCACCCCAAAACAGAAAAATTATGTATGACCAACTAACTGATCCCAATCACATCATCAAGGCAGAGGGGAAGCACTTGTTTGCAAAAGGCGAAACTATCCAGTGTTAAGGTAATTTATTAATCGGGTACCACCTTGTCCAGCAACACTTCGAAACCAAGAATTGAAAGCATTGTATCTATGCCACTTGTTGCGTGAGAATTCAAGATTTGAAGAAGCTATCCAATTCACTTTGTCAGCATCCTCGTTTGTTTTTGCAGTTTTCATCGTTGATTTTTAGGCAAACAAATAAGAATAAATCCTCAAAGACAAATGCAGGAAGAAGGTTTAACAACAAGACATTCACATAATCATGTTTGAAATAGTGACTTCCCATTCATTCTTGCTTTCTGTACTCCAGGAACAAGAGTGTGATCCAAGTGCTGAAGATCCACATGAGTTGCCACAAATGCCCGGTAGCTACTAAGACGCGATCCTCAGCAGGAAACAACCGCACATAAAAAAAACAAGACCGCAAATACCAGGAATTTGAAGAGCCGCACCTTGCGCTGCACGTGGCACCGTCGACTCCGAGACAGACGCACATCAGAAAATGTAACATTGTGCTCCAAATCTTTGTTATCTTGACCATTTTTCATGTGGTATCAATCTTCGTGGCGTGGAGTGACTTCAGGAAAAGTTTTGTTCAAACTGATATTTTCTTAACACCTTGGGTTTGCATCTGATCTCGCGGGACACTAGCAGTTCACGGATCAAGGGTAACACGTACTGGAAAGTGCATACGGCAATGAACCGATAGGATTTACTGCAAACAAAGAAGATGGGAAAACGATCAGGAAAACGCAGTGGCCACACCAACAATTTTTTTTGTACCATTGCCAAACGAGCTCGAGGCTATGTAGGTCGTAGCTAATCTAAATCCTATTGAAGAGACTGAATGCAATACTTTATATACAAAAAAAAACTTAGTTTCTCAAAAAAACAACAAAAAAAACCAATCGAACACCATACCAGGCAACAAACAAACACAACAACACCAATAACACGACACAAAAAGAAGAAAGCAACATCAAGAGTTATTACTTGAAGAAAAAATGTGTCTCAACATCTAACAGAGCTACGAAGCGACCAGCGACAAACCAGCTCTTCGTAACATCCGCGAGGGCGACTCAAAAGCAAAGACGTACTGTACAGCTTTGCTTAGATCACCTGTCTAAATCCTTTCATGGCATTGCATCAGCAAATTGGCTGGAGACGGCTCGAACCCTAGCACACCGACAAGTCTCAACAGATCGCTGACTGAGCAACAATGCCTGGAGCCAGATCGGCAGCAGTGGAAAAAAAAATCGTAACATCTACGAGGCCAGCAACAAAAAGCAAAGAGAGTTGGTCAAGCCAACCAACAGACATGCGGCAGTACGCCTTCGCCGAATTGTCTCACCGGACTTCAGGTTGCACTCATTTGGTTATCATGTTTACTACTACGTCGATTGCGTTGAGTACGTGTACCAATACACTCTCCGTCTGTGATCTCGAAATAGTGGACTCTGCCTCCTCCACCTGTTGTGGTGCATGCCCTGCCTCTTCTTTCTGGACTCTCTTATTCCGAGAAGAATGGTAAGCTGTGATTCAAGAGGTAACTTTTCTGAAGATAACATTGCACACTTTGAGTCTGCATTCCCATCCGTATTTGCACTAGTTCGCTGTTTGGCTTCCCTTTGTGGAAATCATATAAACCTTTACATGGAAGCAGCTCTCACTTGGAGTCATGGGCAATTTGGAGCCTAATTGACAGAGGCTGTCAGTGGTGAGGTGCACAATTATGAGCTGAGCTCCCGAGGAATTCGGCGAAGTAAAACAGGCAGCACAGCAATACCACCAAGGACACCGCCAGTCTGTGCACAATGGCATCCAAGAGACAGCACTCTTCATGCCCTCTCCTGCAAATATTGCATTGTTGATCGAGAGACTTGGAAACTGCGTAACCACTGAAGTGCTTGCCTCCCTCAGATTGGTCTTCTGGTTCAGCTGTGCAGTGTCAATTGCTACTCAGAAAGTGCTTGACCAGCTTATGCTTCTTTTTCGCAGGGTCGATCCGACTCCAGCTGATCAGGTTTTCGCCATTGGATATCAACACCTACAAATAGCAACAGTTGACGTTTCCACCTGCGATATGATTTGTGATGCTCTCATCCACAGTCTGGCCCTCGGAGGATGTTCGTGTCCTACCGACGGGGCTGCATCATGGTTGCCTTTTGCAAGGCCTTTCATTGTCACGCCTCGTTGACTTTTTGGACATGATCTTACCTCAGATGGTCCAGTCATGACTTCATGGATGGGCAAGCTTGACCTTGTTCTCAAAGACGCAAGACGAGAGCTAGCAACATGGTCACATGGAAGAAGCAGCTTCAATAGCAAGAACACCTGCTAAGAGGCTTGTTGGTCTGGTGATCACCGTCAAACGCCAGGAGGATTGCAACAAAATAAGGAGTCGAAAGCCTTCCGACGGAAGCTTCTCAATCGTCTTCTTGCCTGCTGAGGCCAGACCAAGTATATTCAGGCCCATGAACTTGAAGGAGTTACCCGATATCTGGACTGCCCGGAGGGTACGCTTTTCTGGAATGCGGCAACAAAAAAAGGGGTAGGGGGATGGGGTCTCCGATCCCTAGCCATGAAAAGGGAGCGTGGACCCGTGAGAGTTCCCCAGTTCGTCGACGGAGGACTATAAGTGTTGTGAGGTCCGTGGATGTTTTCGTACTGGAACCATGAAAGGACATGGTTACGTCTTACTCTCTAGCCTGGTTGGTGCTGTGCTTGGTGACTCGGACGTGTCAACCAGTGCTCGACAGGCCACAGCGCCCAGCCCTTGGTGACTTGGAGTAGAGGTCCACTTCAGTGAGTAGCTCTGTTGGATGGTCCGTGAGGACACTCTGACCTGATGGTCCTGTTAGTGTCCTTGCTAGGGGGCCGGGTTCATTCCTTTGGTGGATGTAAACTTGGCGGTGGTCACTTCCTTTAATGGTCTCACGTCCAAAGTAAGTACTACGTGAGATTCGGTGGAAATGAATGGGTAAGAGGGCCTAGCTCCGCCATCATTAGTTGTGATCATTACTTCAACTTTCTGTCCATTGGTTTGTCCCGGCTAACGGTCAAAGTTCGTGTGGGGTAGCCAAGCTCCACACGGATAAAACCGTCGGTTCCTCCGTGATGAAAGCCAGAGTAGTCACGGTGTCTGGGGTAACCTAGACTGTGAAGCGCCACACACGCGCTACCTTACAAAACCCTGGACACCTAGGAACTTACGGAGGCGGTATGAGCGATGCTCCAGAAAACAGCAAAAACTCAAACGCAGTTTCACCAGGAAGTCAAGTGCCACACTAAGCGTTCTTTTCACCCAACCAACCAAGCAAAGTGTCGTGCTTGCTATGTTCTGTCGACCTATTGGTTGTTTCCGCTTCCTTGAGACGGAAAAATCACGAGGAAAACAAATTTCCTTTCAAGGACAAAAGTTGCAACTGATGCAACATCCAAAAGACTCTGAAATCAAAGTCATGACATCAAGTCTACATTCAAAAACCAAAAGAAATGTTTCAAAAACATCACATCTCTTCACAAATTCCACAAAACTGCATGGCATCTTCTGAAATTGAAACTGGAAAACGTTGTTTGCCAAAAACACTGGTTCTTCACGGGTATGCAGCCAAAACCACTGTAAATAAGTGTGGTAAGAGCACCAAAACCAAATAACTGTTGTTGAATATGCAATATCTGTTGTCCAGGCATAAAATACCGTCAAAAGTGGCAAAAATCCATTTGCAGCACTTTGCACCCAGACGTCATCATTGAAAAACCAAAGTGAGCACAAAAGCTCGCAGAAATCAGCCACAGCACGTCATAGAAAGCAGCAAGCTCGCATAAGCAGCGGGTACCATATATTCACACCCCCTTTCGAGCTTGATGCCACTGCAGCCAAAATGAATTCCAACCACCATCTTCTATCAGCAAAAGCACTGATGCATCATCGTCACCATTGTGCCTCAAGATAGCCCAAAGCGAAGATAGTAGAAAACCATGCATAGAAAGCTCTGCCCATTGAAAGCCAGCAGAAACATGTCTGAATGTCCGTGACCTATCAGAAAACCAGCAAAGTCCATCCATTGCCAGCCACCCAAAGCGGGCACATCCAACATCCAAACACTGAAAGAAGTCATAGAAGAGCCGCCATCACATACCAGTCATAGCAGCTATTGGATCAATAGCAATCCGGTTCCACAACATTGCAATCCACAACGCTGTTGCCACATCCATCCAAAGCCCATTTCACTTCCTTTCAAAGCTTCGATGATCCTTGCCAGCCTCACAGACGTCCCAGCACTGTCTCTTCAGCCATGCTGCACAATCGAACCCCTGGCTGCGGCATGATCCAAAGGTTTGGATCTGGCAGATCCCCGCCGGCCCATAGGTGCCACAAAGCCACGAGAGGTATCCACGTAGTTTCGTGTCTCCCGCTCTGGCACGATCACGCAGCTGTTCATAAGACATCTCAAGCGAGGCAGGCCCCACTCCTCATCTGACAGCACACCCTTGGGCAAGGGTACAGAACCTTGGATGCCACCACGGTTCACTGCAGCAGTCGCTGCACCATACTGTCCAATTGCCAGTGGAGGTACAACCGGAGTGTTGGCTGACTCGATCTCATCCCGGATGGCTTCCAATTTGTGGGCTAAGATCTCCTCCGGGTCTTCAATGAATTCAAAATTGTCGAACTCATCCAACACCGAGTCGGCAGTCAAACGCCGCTTGGAGCCATCTGTCATTGCACCAGGGACCGGTGGCATATCTGAAACAGGCACCCCTGAATCTTTCACCAACCCATCATAAGCCTTGGTAACATGCTGCTCCAACATAGCTGTGTCGCCATGGTAGTGAGCCCTGGCCAAAAGGCCCACCAAGGAGTCGAATTCTGACTTGTTCAGTCCAGCCATGGCTCAGATCAAGGGTTGATCAACTCTAAGGTGCGAAAATCAAAACCAACAAAACCAAGATCGTCCAGTGCGACGAAATGACTTCCAAGAAAAAGAAGGTGATCCTACCGTTGAGGCGTGAGTGAAGTTCTGACATCTTAGAACTGACATGCAGAAAAGTGTGCAAGATTGAAATCTCTACGGTCCCAACCAGCTGTTAAGCTCCAGGCCCAAAACGCTAAGATCGGTGCATAGAGATTCAGAAGTTTCAAACAACGCATCACAGCGACTCTTGATTCCAAGACTAACCCTGTGACTGCAAAACATGAAATGTGTCTTCTCATGCAAAACAAAAACTCAGGTTGTTGAAATCGAAAAAGGTTTCACCGAAAATCGTTTCAAACAACAAAAACACACAAAATCAAAACATCCCAAAAATGTTTCAACCCTTGCAGCATTCTCTCCTCACAGCCTTTATCGCATTGATCAAGGCACGAGCCAAAGTTGGGTTATAGTACCCGGTGTCGGTCCATGAAACTTCAGACAACGGGGCATGAAACTTACAGTTGCAGGTTCCAAACCTCTTACCTAAGCTTCTACCAAACCCCTCATGTGTTGATCTGAATTGCAGAACCTTACCAATGGGCTTCCCAGTCTTTGACTTGTACTGTGCTTGACAAAGGTGAACATCTTGGGCATGACAAATTGACCCTCTTTCTAAGGTCCTGACAGTGAGATCTCGGTTCCAGACTGCATTGTTCTTTGGCAGTTCAAACGACAGAGAATGACACTTGGGTTCACTACTAACCAACTCTAAAGCTCCAGACATGATTGAGGTCCAGGCACGATCTGCGTCCGTCTCACCTTCATTGAAATGTTTCAAAGGCGATCCCGACGAACAAGGAGTGGAAAAATGCATGTGAACCCACCTTCCTTCATTGCGGTGTTGACCGATAAAACGTTGAACACTTCTCCGAACACCTAACAACTCAAGGTCCTTCACCACACCTGCATACGGAATCTTCGATGTCCCACAGGCAAGACGAAGAGAGGAATGTTCCGAACAACAAATCTCTAAAACCGCCAAACCTACATCGCTGACCGGGGTCAGGAGCAAAATGTCACACAAAGGTCCATTCCAAGTCAAAAACCCTAAAGCCAAACGGTGCTTCATGTACGTCTTCGTTGGAAGGCACTTTGTAAACAAGTCTGCTGGGCTTTCAGTCCCAGCTCGGTGTCTGACCTTGATCTTGTTGATCTTCATCTGTTCTTGCAACCAAAGAAGGCGTATCTCGATATGTCGAGATCTTCGAGGCAAACCTTCGGCATACAACAGCTGAAGAGCCGAACTTGAGTCTGACTCTAACATGATCTGAATGGGTTCTGGTTCGGAGACTTCGCCAATCGAATAGAGCAACCTGTGGGTGAAGTAAGAAAAGGCCACGGCTTCCTGACTAAGAAGTTGGACCGCATAGATCTCCGCCTCACAGGAGCTCAGAGATAGAGCCTGTTGTTGACGTGCGAAAGCACGTACGACACCACCCTCAAACATCACGATGCCACCTGATACCTTTTCTTCCATTGAACCTGTACGGTCCAAAGGACGCGTCGGCAAACGAGTGCAAGAAGGATGGCATCTTGTCCTGGTCATCAAACTTCGGGTTCTCATACTCATTCGAAGGCAAACTCAAAAACACATTGGCATCTTGCACCAAAAAGCGCAGGATGGCTCGTATTGCAAATTCTGTTCCTTGACAGGGAGCCGCTTGTTGTGTTCCCACAAGCGAAAGCCACAGCTTCAAATCGTGTCTGCTTTGGCTAAGCCAAAGAAGCTTGCCTAAGCAACGCCTAAAGTGGCGATAGCTTTCAGCTGAAAGAGGTTTCTTGGCACTGGGATCCGAAACTGTGCGTTCCAGATGTGCCGCTACGTCGGGTGCTGCTGAGCTACCAGACTTGATTCCAAACTCTTCATAGGTTCCAGCCAAGTATTGATCATCCACGCTCAAAAGAATGCCAGAATGCCCAGGATGCCGTGAAATCTTTCTTCCGATGAAAGTAAGCTCACCACCCCCATCAGAAGACCTGCAAACTTGTCCGGTCACTTTCACTGGCACCACACTTCCAATCTTCTTCTTGATGATCTCTTCGGCCTTGGGTGTAGATGAAGCTATCAAGATGTCATCAACGTATGCCACAAGCATAGCGAAACCAGCCGCCGCACCTGAGTCTTCATCTTTAATGTAGCCACCATAAATGCACGGCTCAATGCTGTCACTCCATAGCCCAATGCTTTGAATCGTCTTCGACAGTAGCATCATCCAATGAGCACTGGCGTTCCGAAGTCCATTTAAACTGCGATGCAGCAGTAGATGGACAGGGTCTCCTGATTCAAAGGAAACACTAAGAGGAAGACGAAGAGCGATCCATTCTCCTTTTGGGATGGGGCTGTGCATAAACGCATGGCTGACATCGATGGATAACCGCCGTAGGTCTCGATTCGAAACCAAGGTCAGGAAAAGGTGCAGTCCCTCAATGCTGGGGGTAGGACTGCTAAAGCCAAGAGCTTTAGCAGAAGAGCCTCGCCCTAATCCTTAGCCACGATACGACACCTGACTCTGGTTTCACTCTTGAAGGCGGAGACCCATCTGCAACCAATTACTCTCAACTCTGGATGCTTGCGTTTCAGATTGGCTACTTGCATTTCCGTAAGTGCTTCGCCAGCTCGGCAGGCATCCAAATTTTGGATCTCCTCTTGCATTCCAAGGAATCCAAGCTTCGCATCAAGATTGGCCAGGGTCGAGTCGTCGATCACTTCGTCTGGCTCCCACAGCAAAATCGTGGCACCACCTAAGGACATAGTCTTGCTTCGATGTCCCCCTTTTGAACTAAATTGAATGGAATCAACCTCACCATCATAGAATTCTGGTGACGTAGCTGCCTCCTTCACCAACTGTGCATCAGCCAGAGTCACTGAAGCCAACATAGGTTGCCCAGACTCAGACCAAAAGAGATCCAAGTCCACCAATGAGCCAATGTTGTCCTCATTCTCTTCACCAATCTCTCTCTCCAGGTCTTCCAACTCTGACGGTGCCGTCCTCTTGAATCTCTGACGATACTCTTCAGACGGTCCTGGAACTGCAACTTCTCCAGCAGACGTGTCGGGCTCCTCAACCTCTTCCATGTCAGCCGCAACCACAATCTCGGGAGCAGGAACAGCAACAGAAACATCTGGAGTATAGGAGACACACCTGAACGACTGTCTGAATCTACAACTGTGGTAGCTGGTGAAGATCGATCTGGCAAACCATGGCTTTTACGAAACTCTGCATACCTTCTACGACAATCAGCACTGTGACGGATACCGGGTGCAACCATACCCGTATCACATGCGGGACATCTAGGTGTCTTTGAAAAAACTGGTGGATGGCCTGAAATCTCAACATCCCTACCAACAACTTCCTCTTCTCCCGCTGGTTCAGTGATGGCCGGAGCCTGAACCAAAGGACCTTGCCTCCTCATGGTCATGGGACGATTCGAAACACCACTACCAGTCGAAACATCAAGTCTTCTCTTACTAGATCTACTGTCAACCAAGGTGTCATCAGACTCTTTCATCTCACGAACAAGTTCAGGTGGTGCCCCGTCTGGGTACTCCACATAATCCGGCGAAGGATCAGCAGCTGTTGCTGCTCCACCACCCGAGCCTTCATCACCTGGTTCAATGGCATGTTCAACATTCTGAGCAGGCAATGCAATCCTGAATCAACCTTGATCAACAACTCATCTGAAAGTTCAACACGCCACTCAACTGGAAAAATAGGTTTCAAGTTCCGAGCCACGAAACGTCTCAGAACAGTCCTTCCATTGAAACGAAGCTTCCCTTGCACAACTGGGGCTGTTCCTAAGCCGGGGTGCAGATACATAGCTTCGATGTTACGTGTCTCGTTAGGAGAGTCTTTCACCAAACTACTTGGGAGTTCTGCAAGTACAACCATTCCGTACATTGCAACATGTGGCTTGCTAAGTCTACGGGCCGCAACAAACCCAAGTGGAGACATATCTGAGGATGGTGCCTTTGCGAAGTGGTTGTGAGTCAGGGCCATGTACATAGTGATAAGCTTGAGACTCTCACATGTAAAAGGCACATCATATCCATGTTCATTCATATCTGCCCTTAACACTGACAAATTCTCCTTAAGGCGTCTGACTCCCCGCTCAGCCCCACCTACAGATCTATGTTGTTGAGGGTTTGCACGGCGGACCGTGAACGTAAAATTGGTGGAAGCTCTTGAAATCAACTGCCCAACAGACCTTTCTGCATCAGTCGTCAAAACAATGGAGGACTTTTCACTATTCAAACCGAAATGTTCAAGCCATTTCACAATTTGGGATCGAGCAGAAGTGAGATCATTGTTGTCAACCAGTACATACCCAACGCAGTTGCTAGACATTTCCGTCATCACTAGCACCTTAAAACAGTTGTCTACTTCTTCTTCTGTAAATTCCGCTCGGGAGGATAGATATGCGAAGTCTGCTTGGAGTTCGCATTCTGTCACACCTTCCTTTCTACGTCTGTGCTGAAAGACACTACCCCCTCTGGCGCACTGCAAACACCCTGGATGGTGCGGCACGTGCCCCTGAAGGCGATGCCTTTGGAGTTCCAACTCACTTGCACGGGTCAACGGAGAAACTAAGGAACTAGCTGAAGAATCTAAGGTTGGTGCAAAACTAACCTTGTGAGGCCTAAGGTCAGGACGAACTTTCAACCAAGGACATCCGGCAAAGAAACCAACTTCCATCGCTTTCTCACCAGAATGCCTGCTTCTAAGCTCAAACCAATCCTTGCCTTGCCAAAATTCCCAGCCAGCCTTACACAGTGAAGTAGTCGAAATGATATTATGCTGGATATTCCCAATCAAAGCACGCAGTTGAGCATGCCTCTCAAACTTCTGATCTCCCCAGTCATTCGTCATGAAAACGTTTACACCAACAACTGCTTTGCCTTTCATTTTGACTTCAGTTCCATTTGCAGCACGGTACAAAGAATCATCTTGGGGCAAATCCTTGCAATCTATTCCATAAAACTTTGCATACCGTTCAGCCAAAACTGTTGTTGATGCACCACTGTCTAAAAGCCACCAAGTCGCATCATCCATTGACAGCTGAGACAACAAAGGCCACAAAAACTGACCATATCGTCTCAACTGACTAATTTCAGAAACGGTGTCTCGGGACACGACAAAAACGTTGAAACTGAAATCTGAAATTTGGAAATCTTCGCTCTCACTGGTGAAATCAAACTCGCAAAACACCCACAGGCATCCAAGCAACCGTCAGGTCCTTTTAGTCCGAAATCACCAAACATGTGCTTCTTACTTACAGTTGTGCTTTTGCTTGTGTTGTTCGCTCCCTGCATGTCCGTACCCTCAACCTTTAGTCCATGTCCGACCTGAGCACCACCGCAGAAAGCAACCTCGTCCGTTCGCAGCAGCTCGCGCCCTGCAGATGCCTTCGCTGCAATCCCACCTGGACCCGCGACCCCATCCTCGCAGCTTAACGCGTCCCGTGCTGTCCCATTTTCTTGCTACGCCTGATTGCTTCCGAAAACAAACGCTGTTCCTGCACACACTCATCACAATTGCAAAAGATTTTACTGCATGTCTTTTCTTGCATGAATCCAACCCTTGACGCAGAAACATGAAATGGCTGCGGACATGAATCTAAAAACAACCCATCGTCAAAATCACCACCTGTGTCTCCATGAACAATTGAAATGATCAAACTTCCGACATGATTTTCTTGCTTACCAGCATCTTCGCTAGAATTCCAATCATGTTCTGACTCATACTTCCATTCAGATTCGTTCCAACACGCATCAACCCAACCATCAGAGGTCCATGCCGACTCGTCCCACGACGAATCATGCCAGCTTGAATCATCCCACCAGGACGAATCTTCCGGCCACCAGGCCCTCTTCTGAAATTTCGTTGAGTTTCCCCTTTTTGCCATAACCCTTTCCTTTGGAATCCTTCGAGTTCCCTTTTCCGTTTTGTTTTCCTTTTCCTTTCTGTTTGCCGTTTCCTTTCCCAGAAACAAAACCACTGCTACCACTAGAATCTGAGCTACCTGTCTTCCTAGAATTAGGGCAATTAGCACCGATATGACCATGACTATTGCACCTAAAACAACGCACTTTGCTCAAATCCGTGGAACAATCTGACGTGGAATGTTTACGTGAGCCACATTTCCCACATTTAGGTGTCTGACCCATAGCATTGATGCCGCCCTCAGGATCATCACTGAAATCCCCTTTTGACATCTCCGTGCTCTGAGCTCCAGACTGTCCAAACACTTGGCTCAACGGCTTTCCAAACTTAGAGTCACCAAACAAACGTTGCCTCTCCTCATAGTTACGAGCAGCACGACGATAAGCCATGTAAGACTCCCCAGAAGCATGATGCAAAACGAACGATCTGACATGGTCTGGTAAATTCTTCAAAAGCAACAGCAACAAGTCAGCTTCTGGCATTCCTAGGCCCGTTGCATCAACTGACGGTGGCAAAGTGCCAAGTAGCCTAGAAAAACGAGCTGCTTCGTAATCTATTCTACGAATCACATCTGCAACTTGAGAATTACCACCTTCACTGCTCTTCACACTGAAAGTCCTGTTCACTAAGGCCGTTCTAAGAGCTAGGGCCTCAGACCGAGACTGAAGGCTATATTCGACCGTCATTTGGCGAAGGAGTTCATACCCGTTTGAAACTTGGTCCCGAGCCACTCTCAAGTCCAAAGCACCGGTGTGGGCATCTAAACTTACACCTTCCAAGAACGCGTTGATCAACATGGTCGTTCGGGCGTGGCCCACAAAGGCATTTCGAAGTATGGCAAGCAATCTTGTAGATCTATTCTTGGCCGGACCTGATAGGGCATCCCAGTGCAAAACTCCATTCCATCGTGACGACTGCTCTATCTCTTGTGCGAATTTAAGACTGGCCTGGGCGGCCCATGAAGTCAACATGGAGAGGTATTCACTGAATCCCATTATTTCGCTTTCACGGCTAGTCCATTTTGAAGTATCCGGCACTGGAGCTGGCGTAAGCCATTTTTCCGTCTTCGCAAAGACGTCCACAGGCCTACCACTTGACCAAGAATCCTGAGCTTCACCACTTCCTGCAGCACCGATTGCTGGCAAACCTGGAAGTGTAGGACCATCTCCGAAAAATCCAACACCACTCTGAGGTTTAGGGAAATCACCAAAGTATTCAGGAACCATGCGAGCTTGGCTTGACAAACGTTCTTGCAAAATCACTTGAAGTTCTCTAGTCTGATTAGGATCCAACTGCCCAACCAGTTCAGCAACTTGACGAATCGTAGAAGCCTGAGGTGTCAAACCACCTGGAGGCATCCGACCACGAGCACCCTGACAAATTCCTTCTTGAGGACACGGAGTCCCAGCAACAAACGTTGATTGAAACATCCACCACCAAGATTACTCTGAAACCCCTGTTGACATGGCATGTTCTGAGCACAACCAAAGTTCTGAGTCCCGACAAATCCTGAAGTTCCAACACCTGACTGAAATGGAAACGGAAATTGATTCCCTGCTAAGTTCTGACCGGCTAAGTATGGGACACCAGCTAAGTTCGACGCACCAGCTAAGCTCTGACCACCTGCTAAGTTTGCGACACCAGCTAAGTTCGGAACTGGGTTAACACATCCACCAAAACATTGGCCACCCATGCAAAAACCCGACCATTAGGTGGAGTTTCTGGAACAGGTGTGTCTGCTGCTACTTGTGCACTAGCTGTACCCATTTCCATCCTAGTCGGAGAACCACCGGGTGATCCTGAAACTCCTGGGACACTTTCACTTCCTTTGCCTCCTCCTTTACTTAGATCCATTCCTCGGGTTCAAACTACAAAGCTCCGCTACCATGTGAAGCGCCACACACGCGCTACCTTACAAAACCCTGGACACCAAGGAACTTACGGAGGCGGTATGAGCGATGCTCCAGAAAACAGCAAAAACTCAAACACAGTTTCACCAGGAAGTCAAGTGCCACACTAAGCGTTCTTTTCACCCAACCAACCAAGCAAAGCGTCGTGCTTGCTATGTTCTGTCGACCTATTGGTTGTTTCCGCTTCCTTGAGACGGAAAAATCACGAGGAAAACAAATTTCCTTTCAAGGACAAAAGTTGCAACTGATGCAACATCCAAACGACTCTGAAATCAAAGTCATGACATCAAGTCTACATTCAAAAACCAAAAGAAATGTTTCAAAAACATCACATCTCTTCACAAACTCCACAAAACTGCATAGCATCTTCTGAAATTGAAACTGGAAAACGTTGTTTGCCAAAAACACTGGTTCTTCACGGGTGTGCAGCCAAAACCACTGTAAATAAGTGTGGTAAGAGCACCAAAACCAAATAACTGTTGTTGAATATGCAATATCTTTTTTTCTTTTTTCCTGCAATGCCGGACTAGTACTAGACATGGTCGGTCAACTACTGGAAATTGTAAAGACTGCTTTGAAAATCTCCCTGGTATCGAAACACAAGACAAAAGCAACACCCACACAACCAAACAAACACAAAAACACCCCAAACAAACAACACCCACACAGAAGCCACGCAAAGCCAGGCAAAACAACCAGGGAGATTTGTAAACTAGGTGAAACAAAGTGAAACAAAAGCGCTCCTCTCAGCCCCTCAAATGTTCTCTTCCGCCATGTAGTAATTCGCCATGTTGTCCATGTTTAGATGTCCTCCATGTCAATATCTGCTCCTGGGTACTCAGGTA